>CAVNYN010219180.1:0-34933 GCA_963692815.1 Nyctanthes arbor-tristis
AGCGAAGCCAATGTCACCTCATTAGGCTTCACACCTTCAAACTGCATCATTTGACACAACTTGACTGCACTTTTCCAATCAGCATGGGATATGTACCCATTGATCATAGTAGTCCAAGTCACCACATCCCTCTCCACCATCCTGTAAAAAACTCTACTTGCTTCATCTGCACTTCCGCATTTCACATACATGTCCAACAAAGCATTTTGAACTGCCAATCTTTCCCCCAAACCCTTCTCTTCCACCAGTAAATGCACCTCTCTCCCCACCTCCAAGTTCTTCAAGTATCCACAAGCTGGCAAAACTGAAAGAACAGTTGCACAATCAGCCTCCACTCCACTATCCACCATTTCCCTGAACACCATAAAAGCCTCTTTAGCACTGTCATTCCTAAAATACCCACTGATCATCGTGTTCCAAGCAACAATGGTTTTCTCCTTCATCGCATCAAAAACTCTTCTAGCCGTGTCTTTATCCCCACATTTCATATACATTGCCAACAAACAATTCCCCACAAACATCCCCTCCCCGCACCCGCTTTTAACTGTCAACCCATGAACCACAACGCCCAAATCAAGCAACACCAGATCACCACAAGCCCGAATAACAAACGGGTATGTATACTTCTCCGGAATATGTCGACCAGACTCCAGTATTTCCATAAACAATTTGAGGGCAATGTGAGGCAATCTATTTTCAACATACATCCTTATCATGGCCTTGTACGAGCGCAGGGTTCGATCAGGCAATCCATCAAACATTTTTCGAGCACAGTTTACTCGCCCGCATATCGCATACGCCGAAATCAACAAAGACAGAAGGTGGGCATGTTTGGCTAGAAGGCCCGAGGTGGTAGTGTGGGCATGGAGTTTCTTGGTAATTGAAAGCGATTTGGTGGTGGCACAGCGTTGCAAGAGTGACTCACATTCTCCAACAGTGATTGGGAGAAGGCGTATCAGAGTATCGGACAGAGGTCGCGATTGGCCATTCATGAATTGGCTACTGGATTCCAACGACCGTTTCGCTACTTGACTCCCTTGCAACATTACCACCACACGACGAAGTTCTATAATGCGAAAACCTTTGGTGAATCGCGACTAGATCGGAAGTCACTGTTTTTTCCATTCAACTGAGGACATGTTTAGCATTTACTCCCTCCGTCCCGTGTTTCACCATCCCATATCAATTTTCACACAAATGGAAGGAGTTCAATTAATATTCTTAAACAAGTGGAATTTATAAATATTTTTCTTAATAATTCCACTTTTCTTAATATCCTCTTTCCTTTATTTAATTGTTATTTAACTTTAATAGTTCTCTCTTATTAATATTAATACACATTAAATTATTTCAAATAGTAAAATTTATAGACTAATTAATAAAAATATACTATAATTTGAGACAAATAAAAATGAAATGTTGGTCCATTTTTACGAGATGAAGGTAGTACTATTGTAAAGTTATAGTTGGTTAAATAAGTCAAGTTCACACATATCTTATGAGACTCATTGTACTACACAAATCTCGATCATGTGATTCATTTATTATATAAATCTCCATAATTTAACCCCATTCAATCTTATAACACCCTGAAAAGGTGTCGTTGCTACACTACACAAATGATGTGATAACATCACTAACTATTGGGTGACTAATGGAGGTTAAAATAGTAATTTGACTCATCAAAATTCAACATTCAAGTCCAATTTTGACGGCTCAAAATTACTATTGTAAACCCATTAGTAACTCAACTAGTTACTGATGTAAGTAAAGTATCATTACTAATACTAGTTATATACCCGTGCGTTACAAGGTATAGAATAATTAGCCAAAAAAGCGTGATAATTTGAAGAACTAATAATCACAATTTTATTACGTACTATTCACTCATATACACATGTCACTAAAAATTACAATTTTATTGCGTACAATTCTTTCACTTAGTACAAAACTAATTAAATTGTCATTCATAGAACAATACTCTTAACTAATAAAAATAAGAATTAATAAGAATTTTTTTAATATAAATTTAATTTCACGTTGACTATGAAAAACAAGAAACCATGGAAAAGAGAGTATATAAAATTTATATAACTCCAAAATTACCCTACACCCATATCTTTGTTTAATAAGAATCAGTATAAGAACTCTAAGAATACATTTAGAGTGTGGATGATATTAATTTATCAGCATGAATTCTTTACCACATATTCTTTGAAAAATTATTTTTTACATCTTCTCATATAGTGTTATACATTCTTTAAAGATATCATTATTCACTAAATACATTCTAAAAAATCTAAAAAACATACCCTTGTATTACAAAAGACGCAAGGGAAGCAATATTATAACAAATGATAAATTCTATATGATTTACCCATAACATTAATTTTTAACCACTTTCCACTCTAAAAGGAATTAAAGAATTTTTTATTTTTATTGTAAATTATCATCATCAAATATTATTATTATTATTATTATATCTCCAACTTAAATTTTTATCAATATATAGGTTTCCACAAAAAATAATAAATTAAGTAATGCAGTAAACATATAGCCATAGTTTTCATGATATGTGGTTTATCATATTGACTTGAATTAAAGTTAAAGTTTTGAAACTAATTTAATTTTACTTCATTATTATTATTATGTCATTAATCTCACGAATGGGCACTTAATCAAAATGATGAAGAAGTTTCAATAACCCAAAACTTGAATTTTTTGTGTCAACTGTTAGAATTTTGAAGAAATATAAAATCTTTGAAGATAGCCTAACAATTGATATAATAGATATACTAAACATTAATGGATAACAAATAACATATAATTGGAGATTAATTTAGAGCTTAATTAGGAATGTGTATATATATGTATGAAAAAAATATAAGATTGTAGATTAACTTGCAATATCTAAACTTACATACGTATATAATATATATATATATTAATATGTATAAGATAAGCATATATAAATGGGAGAGTATATTTTTGTTATTTTATTTATTTTTTAGAAAATATCTCGACTCGAAAATTCAAACTCGAGATATTACTTTTATTATATATATACGTATATATATATATTATAATTACGTATATTATATATGTGTGTATAAAATAAAAATATACATATAAGTTATTGGAGATTAATTTGAAGCTTAATTAGCTAGAAATGTGTGTATATATATGTATATATTATTATTAAAATAAAATAAATAAATAGAAATAGGCATATATAAGTAGGATAATGGTTTTAGCGGGAAAATTTACATATAGCTACTATATATATATATAACATAAGATAAGATAAAATTATGTCACATCATCCTCCGATATTATTAATGTACAACTAGATTTTTAGTGTTTGAACATTCCTTTAACATTTATTCCTGTCATAGTGTCATTTGTCAATAGTCCTTTTTTTTTTTTTTTTTTTGCAAACCAATCAAACGACTTTCATTACTTAATCAAAATGAGCATCAGAAGCTAAATTGTTTACAAAAAAAAGGTGGAGGATCAGTATCCCAATATAAATTTAAATGATAATCAAAAGTTCACCTAACTAGTAAGTGGGCCACCTCATTGGCCTTTCTTCCAGTCGACACAAACTAACAATCCACTAGTCCTCGAGTAATTAATTTAATCTGCTCCAGCAAAGGGCCTTCAGAGGCTCTGATCTGTGGCTCATTAATAAGGCGTATGACGTTACTAGCATCGGACTCAAACACAACATGTTGAAAACCCCGTTTCTATGCCAACTTAGCTCATCTCAACAGTGCCCAACATTCACCAACATAAGGTGAAAAATTCCCAATTACTACGTTGGAACTGGCAGTTACAAATGTCCCCTTGTGATCCGGCAAACTACTCCTATCCCGACTGTCTTCTCCCCTTTCGACACTGCCGTATCCACATTAATTTTAATCCATCCCTCGCTTGGCGCTATCCACCTATCCGCCACCCTTGTCCCTGTCATTCCTCCAGCAACTCGCTGGAATTCCTCAAGAAACCCATGAGCAGCCAAAATAATTCCATCTTCCCCACCATCTACCCCTCCCAAACAGCTCGGTAACGTATCTGTCAACATTTCAAAAATGCCACCAATAACCATGCAAAAGAAAAAGTATCCAATTCACGCCATGTATGCAAAATAAAATCGCTTAAATGCCCTCCAAAAAAGTCTTCCACCCGGCTGCCAAACACACTATCCATCCAAAACCCATAAACCCGTCAACAACCAACAATTGCATGAAAACTATCGTCCACCCCCACCCCGCACCTAGGACATTTCGCATATTCCGTCATATACCTTCGCCATAATGTATATTTCGTAGATAATATATCCATAACGATCTTCCAAATAAAGAACTTAATTTTGCTCGGGAGTTGTAAGTTCCATAGAGCTTTCCACCACCCCATCAAACTGTTTTCGCCCGCTCCATTTACCTTCCTTCATAATTGCATCTCGAGATGATATCCCGATTTCACACTACATTCTCCATTGGCCTCAAAATGCTACATTATTGTATCCTCCGTATTAATATCACCACACGGTATAGACAAGATCAAATCCCCATCCATTTTACGAAACTGTTCTTTAATAAGTTCCACATTCCATCCTCTATTCCCATCCATCAACTCAGCCACCCGCATCATATGGTTCTCCCAAGTAGATGTGATTGGTTTAAAAGAGAACGGACGAAGTAACCACGAGCTAGAAAAAACCAGTGCCTTATCTCCATTCCGAATCCTCTATCTCACAACCTTTTTGATAAGCTATCCTCCCCATATAATACTACGCCATAAATACGAACACCCCGGTTTGCAATCTACATCTCAAAAATTTGAGAATCAATGGTATTTCGACCTCAAGATATCTACTGCCAACGAATTTAGAGAAATGAGTATACACCAACTTTGTTTTGCCACCAAGGCTCGATTAAACCCTTATAAATCTCTAAATTCCACACCTCCTTCAAATTTTAACTTACACAGATTCTCCCACGCCATCCACATGGGTCTTCGCTACTCAGCCGAATCTCCCCACCAAAAAGAGGAAGCCATTTTAGTTAGTTCCCCACACATTCCCCAGGAAGTCTAAATAAACTCATATTATAATTGGGAATTGACTGAATAATGGCTTTAATCAACACATCACGCCGGCCAATTGAGAATAACTTTCGCCGCCAACCCTGCACTTTTTTCCACACCCTATCCTTCAGTCCGCCAAAAACCCCATTCTTATTCCTCCCAATAAAATATGGCAATCCCAAATAAGTGTAATGAAATTTATTATCGCCCAGTCCCCAGAATTCAACAATTGGGGACCGTGTAGCCTGGTCCGTATTAAGACTAAAAGTGCTTTGGGATTTGCCTAAGTCCACTTTTTTTGCCCGACACCCGTTCATAGAGCTGCAGTATATATCCAATCTCCTGACATTCAGCAATATTGGCCCGCCCAAAAAGAATACTATCATCTGCAAAAAAAAAAAAAAGATGACTAATTTGTAGTCCATATCTATTACATCCAAAACCTCTGAGCTTTTCATCCCGCTCTGTAACATCCCGTAAAATTTAGCAATAAATTTAGCAAAATGGTAGTTATTTTGCCAATGATTTGCACCCATTGTAAAGATTGTTACCTAAATAACAGCCAAAGAAAAATTTTGGGGCTTCATCAACGTAAATCAAAGTACAGTGACTTAATTACAAGATAGCATAAAATATAAGGATTTCTCGAGCAATAAACTAAATACCCTAACATTTGTACGGCTCTTGTTGCGCCACATGTCGCAACGTGTTTGGCGGAACTCAAATTTTATTAAAACCAACTCAATTCCAACTATTATAAATAGAGCTATTAAGTCCTCAATCTTCCCCCAGCACCCAACGAATCTCCTTTCTTTCCAAAAAACCCAAAATTCGTCCAACCATATTAGGGCAAGGAAAACACCCATCAAAAGCCAATAAAATACCTATTTCTCATTTGAAAGAGGCTCCTTTCCATATATAAAAAAGGTTATAGCTTGAAAAATAGTTTTAATTAAGGAATATCAAGGCTTTAAGGATACTTTTTCACGTAGATTATTCGAAGAATATTTGAGGTGAGTAACACGTGCCTTGGCTCTACATTTTCAAAACTCGTGCCTTCTTTAATTCTTTTTGATATTCGATAATACGTAATTGCCTTCTATGCTTGTATTGTATTGATTTGGCATTTGATATCTAAGTGTGCACACTTATTATTGGATAAACCATTGTTATTGATCTTGGGCCTCAGATCGGAAGAGGCACTATCTACCCGTATTTGAATTGTATTTGTATTGCTTTGTGGTACTATGACCTTGTTGTGTAGTCTTGGTCATTTGTACATTTGTATTGTATGGCTTCTGGGTAGAGGCTAAGCTAGTGATATGTACCTTTGTCATCTGATGATCTTCCTTGCATTGTTTTGCGTGGGTCAATGCATGTTGTTATTTACTGAGTACTATGTACTCACCCCCTTATTTTCTACAATCTTGTAGGTATTAAATTAAAAAGCTATGTGGTTAGATCGTCACAAAGGTGGAGAAGATACATATATATATGATCGAGATTTCAGTGCGTGGCCGAGGTTTCGTTGTGGGTAGCACACAGAACATTTAATTATCAGAGTGCTTAGCGAAAGCGTCTCTACTTTTGAATTGTATTTGTAAAGTCTCGCCCTCAATTTTGAATTGAGATACGTATTTAAATGCTTTCGTTATTGTTAGAAATTGGGTCGTGACACGCTCCCCCTTAAAAATAAGTTGAGATAGCCCCTCCACACACAGAAGAATGAGATAGGGGGATAATGGGCACCCCTACCTCAGTTCCCGTGACGGAATTACTTCTCCCATTGGCTCTCCATTGATTAGAAAAGAAAATTTACCGCAGAAATAGCTCGAAAGCGCAAATTGCATTGTTTGTAATGAGCCTACCTAGGACAAAAGCGCTTTAAAAATGTGAAATAAGACTAGATAGTACACACTTGAGCCTATTAGCTATTGTTTTTAAAACTATCTTATACACAACATTACACATACTAATAGACCGATAATCAGTAATAAGTGTCGGATTCTTTATTTTAGGAATAAACACTATAAACGTATTATTGACATCATCTAAAGTACCTTCGCCATTAAGAATATGCAAAAAAAAATATGTTACCTCCACCTGGACCGTCTCCCAGTTACGATGGAAAAATACTGCATAGAAACCATCTGGTCCTGGCGCCTTGTGTCTGCTCATGCTGAAAAGTGTCGCCTTCACCTCCTTTTCACCAGTAAAAGGTTGAGCTAAGTGAGCATCCTCCTCCTCTGATAGCCGTGTACCATCATTGCCCAACTTTGAGGAGAAAACCTTCCAATCTTGGCGAGATGATGTAAAGAGGTCAAAGAAATAATCACACACCACCCTCCGGATTGAATCTCCATCTCCACACCACTGCCTTCTCTGTCCATCAGTCCCCAAATCATGTTTCTGTAACATTCCGCAAAAATTGAATAAGGAATTAAACAACATGATAATATTTTGATAACGATAATGATGAGGAATTACTTGAATTTTCAAGGTTATACGATTAGATTATGATTCAATTGAACACCAAGAAGTAAAATGTAACAATATAATTGAATTGAATTGATACTAGATTTGTCAAGAGTAAAAGATGGGAGAATTAATCAATGGTGAAGTTACAAGATTTTCAAGAATCAAAATATAGCAACTTGAGAGTATTTGAATTATTACAAGATTTTTTATGCAAAGGAATGTCAAGAATTAGAATATGATTATTGACAACATGATCGATAATTTGACAATGAATTGGAATTAGAAGGTAGTTATTAACAATGTATTGATAATAATTGAATAACCACGTGAGTTTGAGTAATTAGCTTTTATAATGATAAACTCTATAAGACAAAAACAATTTGTTTGTTTTGTACGTCACGTCCTTACTATTTGTATTTAAGCTTCTACTATAGAATTCGTTAATTAGTATAAGATATTCTTGAAAAATTGTAAATCAACGGGGGTGTGTAGTTTCTTTCCTTCCGACCAGCAGCCCTTGGATGAAAAAATGAAGTATTCCTATCTCCCATGGCTAACTAATCAGATCGAGCTCTCTGTGCCCAAAAGTGTTCTTTCTCCTCTAACAAATAGTCCAACTCCTTCTCAAGAACCGAAACATTATTAATCCCAATATTCCCATTCGGTCGTTTATATGTTGCGCTCAACTCCTCCCTCATACGACTTATTCGCTGCCAAACCGGGCCTCCCCATCGCTTGTTCCACTGCAAAAGTTTTGCCTGGCAATTAATCAATCTTTCTCGTAACAAACATTGTAACATCCCGCAAAAAAAAAAACAAAGAATTAAACAAAATGATTATATTTTAATAATGATAATGATGGGGAATTATTTGAATTTTCAAGGTTATACGATTATGATTCAATTGAACACCGAGAAGTAGAATGTAACAATATAATCATATTGAATTGATACTAGATTTGTCAAGAGTTAAAGATGGGAGAATTAATTGAATTGCATCAATGGTGAAGTTACAAAATTGTCAAGAATCAAAATATAGCAACGTGATGGTATTGAATTGTAAAACTACAAGATTTGTTACACAAATGAATGTCAAGAATTAGAACATGGTTATTGACAACATGATCAATATTTTGACAATAAATTGGAATTAGAAGGTGATTATTGACAATGCATTGACAATGATTGAATAACCATATGAGTTTGCTATTGATAATGTAAATGTTACTTTAACGATGATCGAATAACCACTTGAAATGCCACAAAATACAAAGATCGTTACTCGAGTAAGCGTAGAGGCAAGAATGTGGCTATTGGTTAATATGACTTGAAGTGTAGCCACTTAATTATAAACCTTATTAAGTGGAAGGATTCAAGTAACATGGATCAAAATATTATGACTTAATCATATGACAACATAAAGTATAAGGACTTATTGAGCAATAAACGAACGAACCATGCACATTGAGCCACATCACTTCTTGACATGTACGGCGCCACATCGCGCCACTTGTCGCGTCCTGGTTGGCGGAACTCAAAGACTTATTAAAAACAACTAAATCCTAACTATTATAAATAGGCTAAAAGGTCCCCAAAGGTTTCCAACAAACCTCAACCCATCCTCTACTCTCTCTCTCTCTCTCCCTATCCCTCTCTACATATATCCATATTTTGCTTCTTGGAGAATCTTAAGCCCTTCATAAAGGAAAATTCGTCCAAATACCTTAAAGGGAGAAAAACAACATCTAAAACTTATCAAACACTTAGTTTTTTACTTGGAAAAAGCTCCTTGTCATATATAGAGAGAATCTAATTTGAAATATAGCTTTGATTAAGGTTTTGGGGACTCTTGTCACGTGGGACACTTCAAGTAACCTTTGAGGTCAGTAACTAATACTCTAATTTCCTTTTTGTATTCATAAAGTTTTAATACAATAAGTATGAATTTAATTGAAGTTTCCTATAAGACAAATATGTGATGTGATGCATTAAAAGGAAAGATTGATTTATTGAGATTTGAATCACTAGTTGATGCTCTACCCGTTTTATTTTTGCTTTGCTTTGTTGCTGTACTAGAAGCCATCTAATGATACCGAGATGGGCGACGATTAGTATGATATTTGCTTTGTATTTGTATTGCTTTGTGGAAATTCCGGTAGGGGTCAACTGGGATTTGAATGTGAATCCACTTAAATGTACATAGTCATAATTGAATTGATATGAATCTTGCACGCATCACGGGTAGTAGTTTAACTAGTCATAGGACCCTTTTGTGCATTTAAAAGCCTTGTGTATTCAATGGTTTTCTTGAAAATGAAAGGTGAAGCAAAGGGTTTTGTTACTCACTAGTACTTCATACTTACTCCCATTTTTTTACAATTTTTATAGATGATTGAAGATATGATATTTGAAAAGTAAGGTAAGTTATGAGTTGGAGCATGCTCGCGAACGGAAGTAGAGTTTTCGTGTAGTGAAAGCTTATCTTTGGAGCTCCTATGAATACAATTATAAACTTAATACATTTTGTATTTATAAGTATGCCCACCTTCTTATAATATATATATATATTCACGCCTTATAATATGTACGATAAAATGAATAGTCTTTGAAATGACTTGAGACTTACTTTTCAAGGAAATTTTTTTTTAATGATTTGGCTTTTCTTTAGTACTCAACGAGCTATACTTATCAAATATACTTATTGTGTTTTTCACATTTTATTGAAAAATCTAATTTCAATGATTCTTTAAAATTTAACAACTTGCTAGTTTAAGTAATTAACATTATAGAATGTAAAACTCTATAAGATAAAGACAATTTGTTCGTTTGTACGTCATATCCCCACTATTTGCACTGAAAATTCCGCTATGGAATTCATTAATTAATATAAGATATTCTTGAAAATTTGTAAATTAGCGGGGGAGTGACAGGCACTGCCCTCCCTCTCGCCACGCATGAGTAATTGCCTCCAAACAAGCCGCCTCGCCCAACCAATACGGTTCAAGGCGAAAAACTCTCCTCCTTGCGCCACTCCATCTCCCCCTCCGTGTCAACTCCAAAAGAATAGCTCGATGATCAGAATCATAGTAGTCAAGATGAGGTACCTAGTTCCTCGTATACAAAGTTGTCCACGATGATGTTGCCAATCCCCTATCAAGCTGTTCTGTGATAAAATTCTATCCCACTAAATTGTTCTTCCATGTAAAACCAGGGCCATGAAACCCCAAATCCTCAAGACTGCACTCTTGAACCACTTCTCGAAAACCCGCCATCGCCCCACGCCTTCTATTAGACCCTCCAACCTTCTCCGCGTCTACTAGGATCTCATTAAAATCCCCTAGTAAAAGCATCGGTTCCATGTGGTTCATACACAACTGTCTAAGCAACTACATGTATGATGCCTCTCACCTTCCACCAGGTCACCGTCCACTCCTAAAAATAGTGCTAATTCTCCTATATATATATATATATATATATAAAGACTAACAATGTTTCAGTATGGTTTCTAGACTTCTACCAATACATTGTTAGTGGGGTTGAAAACCCTCTACCTTTTTATCAAAACGAGGGAGGGAGGCATAAAACCTTACCTCTATATTTACATAAAAAAGCAAGGAAAGCGGTAAATATGGAGTATTACTCCATTACAATAGTCCTAACTCACATATATTTAAATAGATTGAATATCCTTCCGCCCCCCTCGGGAGTTTTGACTATCCCGTAAGACGCACACGTGACGAATGATAATTGAACAATTTATGCATCATCCGTCACGTGTACATCTAGCGGAATAATCCTACTAGACGTCTGGTGATCAATTTTATAACCCAAAAAAGGGTAATTTTCAGCTAACGTCTCCAACCTTTCAACAAAGTTGAGTTTACGTCCCTAACCTTTGATTTTAGTCCTGGGGATCCTTAACCTTTTAAAAGTGTTACACTTCAAGTCCCTGTGACGGAAACCGTCAATTCTACCATTAAATTAGGGGTATTTTGATAAAATACAAAAAACAAATATTTTAATATTAAAAAGGAAAAAAAAAAAAAGAGAAAGTTGGAGGGGGGATCTTGGCTGCTGGAAATGGCGGCAACCTTGGGAGTCTCCCCCCCTTTGCTGCCGGAAATGGTAGCCAAAAGCTGCCATTTCCAGCAGATTTTGGCTGCCAAAAAGGAGGGGGATTCTCCCCCCGTACTACCGGAAATGGCAGCACTTTTGCTGCCATTTCCGACAGCTTTTGGAAAATGGCAGCCAAAGGGAGGAGACTCTCCCCCTGTGCTGTTAGAAATGGCAGCACTTTTGCAGCCATTTCCGGCAGATTTTGGCTGCCAAAAATGGTAGCCAAATGGGGGGAGTCTCCCCCTGTGCTGCCGAAAATGGCAACACTTTTACTGCCGTTTCCGGCAGTTTTGGCTGCCAAAAAAAGAGGGAGTGGCAGCCAAAGGGCTACCATTCCCGGCAGCCAAGGTCCTCCCCCCCAAACTTTCTCCCTTTTTTGTTTTTTTTTAATATTAAAATATTTGTTTTTTTTATATTTTATCAAAATACCCCTAATTTTAACGGTAGAATTGACGGTTTCCGTTACATGGATTTTAAGTGTAATATTTTTAAAAGGTACCCCAGGACTAAAATCAAAAGTTGGGGACGTAAACTCAACTTTGTTGAAAGGTTGGGGACGTTAGCTGAAAATTACCCCAAAAAAAGTAAAATAAATAAAAAGTATTGAAGAACTACGTTAAGTAAAAGCTTATTACATGGCCAAAATTTTAAATCAAACGACTCAATTTCTCATTCAACCGTATACAATTCAACCGTATAAAGGTATGTAATTTTCGTGCCCGCTTTACTTGCTAATCAATGGGTGTAATTCTAATTGAAATATTTAACCTTGTTCAATACTATGTATTCACATTCCATTGCTGCTCTGCAAAGGAACATGGCACATTTGTTACGAGGATTCCATTATCCCAAATAACGGCAACATTTTTATGGCACTTTGAACAGATCGAATACATTGTGGTAAATAATTAAAACAAGAAAAGTAATAGCACAACACCATGTTGAAGAAAACAACAAGCATAACAGCAAGTAAACTTGATGCTTCTTCCTTAAAAAGAATAGATGCATCTGCAGCATATGAATTTGCCGCATATATATAACAATGGCTAAAAAGTTTTGAAGTTAACCAGCACATCGAACATCATTATTCAAGAGAGACAATCTTGTGTAATAAATTCAAATGCACTACATGAGGGCAGAGTTTGCAAACACAACGAGGACAGTCACCATTCAAAGAGACTAAGAAGCACACATGAAGAATACCAATCCAAGAGTCAGACTACACATCACTACCTCGTAACGGATCAAAATGGTAAGCTAGCAAGACTAGGAAAGATCTGTCGATAGTTGAAATTTGAATACCATCAAGTCCCGAAATTTGCAGCTCAAAGATCAGTTTGATGACATTTTACTCTTCAATCAAAATAAGATCTCGTTTCCATCTTCAGAGGCAATGGAGCGGGAAATAGAAGGATCTGATGATCAGCTTAATCGTGCCTTTATATCTAAACAAGGTTTGCTTCTCATATATCTTTTTGACTCTTCCTCACCATCACTGCTACACTGAGAGTCTCCATTCTCTAAAAGATCTTCTTCCTCATCATCCTCGGCATCCTTTGAAGTTACTCCAACTTCTTCCACTTCTCGATCTGGATAATCCTCTATCTCCCTTTCCACATTAACTGAAATATCCCCATCAATGTAACCATCACAGTCTCCCACCGGAACTGAATCCTGAATTCTCCTTAAAGCTAGGTAAACCTTCCCGTCCTCAGCAAAGCTCACACTTTTCTTAGCTTTGGTATGAATCTCACCGCGCTGCTTCAACAAACTGCCACTTCTATTTTGGGTTATCCCATGCTTTCTGACTGTCGAAATTCTTGGGTTTTCAGTTAGTTTTCTTTCTTCCGTGTCAACCTTCGTGGATAATTTATCAATCTTTTCAACTAAACCTCTTAACTTCTCCACATTGACACTTCCCACAACCCCAGAATAAACATTGCCCATCTCTCCATCACATTGTAGAATCCGAGATTTAGTACTACTTCTCCTGTATCTCACATTCTTCACTACACTGGCTACTTCCCTCCTTTTCCCACAAAACCCATCGATCAAATCCAAATATTTAAGCAGTTCTCTGCTAATTGACCTTTTTCCATCTCTAATCATTGGATCGTCACCCTTCCAAAAAAAAAAAAAGAAACCACATCATAAATGTAACATTGAAGTAATGAACAGACATGCAATAATATAGTACATCATCTAAAATGCTAGAAAAATTCTTCTTACTTACCCGAATGCAGTCAAGCTTAAGCAGCAAGCACGTTGCTTTCTGATATAGAGCATCATAATCCAAGCCGGCATTTTCAGAGACCGAGGATTTTAGAACATTGAGAGTTGACTTGATGGAAGCGAGGTTTTTGAGCTGCCGGAGGGTTCTAGATCTGCGAACAAGGAATGCTCTGAAGTGGGTCTGGATGGTACGGGCAGCCGCGTCACGGAGAGATTGGGAAGAAGACAGAAAAGAAGAAGATGAGCGGCGGAGGAGGGAGGCTTCCAGGAAGGCGATGCGGCGGAGGAGGGAGGCCATAGTTGGAAGCGATTTTTCTTCTTCTAGGAAATAAGATTCTTGGAAGTAGTGTGGTTGGATGTGGGAGGCGTAAGGTCGATTTCGGTGAGATGAGTAGAGGTGGGGGTGGTGGAGGTGAGGATCAGGTGGTGGTGGTGGTGGTGGTGGTGTTGGTGGAGGTGGGTAGTGGTGACATGGGTTATAGTCGGTGTAACAACAGTAGATCGGAAGAGCGTCGTGTAGGTAATGACAGGTGGAGGTGGCGGTGGCGGCACCGGGGTGGCAGTGGTGGTGGTGGGGGTGGTGGGAGGCCATTCTGAAGGAATCTTTTTCCTTTTTCTCGTGAGATAGGAAGGGAGCACTCAAACGTTTTACTTTACCGCAGCTCGGTGGGCTCCGGGCATTTACTTGTTTGTGTTTCTATTTGCGCTACAGGTTTTGATGTTGAGGGTTTTATTCGATTAGGTCATTTTTGTTTGTTCGCGTTTGGATATGTCAAAATTGGTCAAAAGAGACTTACCTCTGCATAGGGAAATTGTCACTACTCTGCCTTGGAGGCTTGGAGTTCCAACTTGGGTGATCTGTTCATCACTAGGATGAAGTTTCGCTAAAACTAATTGGAGGTTCCAACAAACTAATGTCGAAGAATTAGGGGACAAATTTTAGGGGGAAAATACCATACGAAGTTCAAACCCAGAACTAGTTGATTTTCCTTTATATGCATTATAAAATGTAACAGTTGACTTGTCATCTATGGGTGACACACCATTTGCGTGCAAGCGAGAGAGCAGTACCAAAGCTGAAGCAAACTAGATACCTGATCTAAAAATAATTGGGTCAAGGTTGGCTAGCCTAGTGACATATCAAAAGTTACTACAAAATAATCAAAGGTTGGCTAGTCTCAGTCTCATAGAATACCTTCTACTTCTGCAAAAAGTTAAATAAATCAGAATTTTGTTTATTTATTTATTTTTACTAATCTTCAAATTTGTTTAAGAAATACGACAGATACTGCTTGAAACTAGGACTAGGACATGGTGTCCCCAAGCTACAATAGTATTCTCACCATCCTGACGCATCAGTTTTAAAAAGGACACTCTTGACTAAATTTTGGAGTTTCCAGGAAGGCCAGATCCTAGAATGCACCAGAAATATGTCAAAGATAGGAGGAACTACAGCAGAGTGAACACAATGGTTGCAACTTGCAAGCTTAGACCAAAAAATAACTGCTCAATAAATTGTAAGCTTCCAACTTTACAAGTAATGAGATCAATGTTAATGGAACTTATATCAATTTAAAACCAACAAATTGAAAAGAACAAATCCAGTCCTCTAGCATGACAAGAAGTATCATATCATCAACAGTGTAAGAGGAAACATAAAGCTTCTAACTTTAACACACAGACGTTCAATGATCATCCAACTAAAGGTGAATATAGAACTTCAAAAATGATTGACGGAAAAGGAGTAATGAACCCAACATTGAGTGACCCATGGCTATGATCTTTCATCCAGGAAGAGGCCGCTAGATAGAGAGTGTGTATTTATGCAACTGCAGGCATGTCCTTGAGCCAGGCATCGAGGGGCTTGCCAATTGAATACACAATAAAACCAATCTCCCTCAGCTTAGCCCCATCGATAATGTTCCTTCCATCAAAAATAAAGGCTGGTTTCTGCATGTTGTCATATATCCTCTGGTAATCAAGAGTCTTGAACTCATCCCACTCGGTGAGGATGCAAACAGCATGTGCATCTTTTGTCGCCTTATAGGCATCCCAAACAACACTAACTTGCTTCACTGTGGTGGGACTCATTGGTTGAAGATGAAGAGGATGGTCCCAGTCAAACTTGTTCATCGTAAGGTCCCTCTGGATCTGGTCTTCAGTAACCTGAGGATCATAAATGCTCAGTCGGGCCTTGTCCCCCAAGAGTCCCTTGCAAACATCAATAGCAGGAGTCTCTCTGGTATCACCAGTATCCTTCTTAAAAGCAAAACCTAGGATGGCAATTTTCTTGTTAGCAACTGTGTTGAACATAGAAGCAACAACACGGTTGACAAAGCGAGTCTTCTGGTAGTCATTAATCTTGATGACTTGTTTCCAGTATTCAGCTACCTCAGGAAGGCCATTGCATTCACAAATATAAACCAAGTTCAGAATGTCCTTCTGAAAGCAAGAACCCCCAAAACCAACGCTAGCGTTAAGAAACTTGGGACCAATTCTCGAGTCAGTCCCAACAGAATATGAAACTTGTGTAACATCAGCTCCAGTAGCCTCACAAAGAGCAGACATGGCATTGACAGAGGAGATTCTTTGAGCTAAGAATGCATTAGCTGCCAGCTTTGAGAGTTCTGCAGACCATAAGTTAGTGGTAAGAATACGTTCTTCAGGAACCCAATGGGCATAAACGTCCTTCAGTGCTTTGACTGCCTTTAGGCCTTCAGGTGTTTCCCTTCCTCCAATGAGAACCCTGTCAGGATTGAAAAGATCCTGGATTGCAGTTCCCTCAGCAAGGAACTCTGGATTGGAAAGGATCTGGAAGTTAATCCCCTTCTTGTTCTGGTCAAAATTTTTTCGATAGCCTCGGCTGTTTTGACCGGAACAGTGGATTTTTCGACCACTATTTTGTCAGATTTTGACACATCAGCAATCATACGGGCTGCACTCTCCCAATATGTCAAATCAGCAGCTTTGCCCGCCCCAAGACCCCGAGTCTTAGAGAAGGAGTATTAACTGAAACAAAGACAATATCAGCCTCAGAAACATGTTTCTCCACCTCCGTGCTGAAAAAGAGGTTCTTGCCCCTGCACTGCTTTACAACATCCTCCAGGCCTGGCTCATATATGGGGAGCTGATCGCTGTTCCACGCATTGATCCGAGGAACAGAAATGTCAACAACAGCAACTTCAATTGAAGGACACTTGAGTGCTATCACGGCCATGGTGGGGCCTCCAACATACCCAGCACCAATACAGCAAATCTTCACCATTTTGTTTTAAGTTCTGCTGCTCTGAGAAAACCATACTAAAATTTCAGTTAAGATTCAGCAGATTATAGAAATGCTTCCCCAAGGAGAAGAAAAATTTTTGGGTTCTTTCTTCTTCTTCTTCTTCTTTTTTTTTTTTTGTTTTTTGGTGGGAGGGGGGGCGGCTATCAAGCAAGGAAAATTGTAGTTGTTTGTGAGAGATTGGTTCTTAATGAAATAACGAGCTGGGTAAATAATAATATCAAAAAATAACATAAGAAATAGAACTTTCAGGTTGAGTTGTACTCTTTAGTGTGAAAAAGAAACTCTGTTAGAAACATTACGAGGTATTGTGATATCATGGAATGGGATTACTGTGCTTTTCGGTTTAGTTCCAACAATTGGAAGAAACATATGATTTAAAAGAAGGATGAAGAAAAACATTTGAAATAGAATTGCATGTTTCTGAGATAGGGATTAGAAGGTAATAAAGGCCAAAACTAGCTTTGATATGAAACCAAAAGATTATAGGTGCTTTCCATTACGATGAAGTTTCAAATTTGAAGCAAAAAACAAACTGGATTTGTCGAGACAGATAGCCTAATATTAAAATGTTTCTGACCAGATCTACAATACGAATATAGTCTCGTTGCATTTCAGGAGCTCTGGGACAGGCCCACCCCGTTCCCCTTAGTTTTTATTTTCCTCTTTTATGTTATTCAAGGCTCACTCCTGTACCAATGCTGGCTTCACTTCAGACTACTAATAACAGTATCCATTAGTCTATCAACAGATTCAGATCCAGGTTAGACCTCAGACAATGGCACTACTCCATCGATTTAACGAGCATACATATTTACATATAGCAGGATTAACAATTAGTCAACTGAAGTTGATTCGCTGATATAGCAACTGGTGATTCAATTCCAGTCCAGTCCAGATCACATCCCACCGACAAAAACCATACTGAATCACGAGATTTAATCACTCTTGTTGACATAATTCGACACATTTACTTCAGATCAGAAGCAAATAACAAATAAAAACAACAATGCGGCATAATTCAACCACGAGAACTAGAATCTTTCCTCATCAAATCAAAACGAAATTCACATGTAAGTCAGAATCAATCAAAATGAGAATAAAAGTTTCACCTGCAGGATCGAGCCTCTGGATTTTGGACAGAGAGATCTGCACAGCAAAGCGTGTGGAAGTGTCTGTGAAACAGAGAGAGCGGACAGAGATATTTATATAGTGGTCTGACTTCTAGGGTCCAAGATCTACGCCTCCGACTTTCGTAAAAGACAATCAATTTCCATACTCTATTTTCCTTTTTCTTTTTCTTTTTTTTTTTTAACTGTTTCTGCCATGGGTAAAATGTGGAAACCGTGTTGAAGAATAGACTTCGGTAAACTTCAAATGGGTCCTCAATTTATTAAAAATGTCGTAACTAAGTCCCCAATCTACTTTGTTGCTAGCCAATGTACCCAGCTTATAGGTTTTATAGCATCAAAGCCCCCGTTATTATTATCATGTAAACAGTCGACTAATGCTAAGAAATTTTGACTTCAAAACAAGAAAGGAAAAGAAAGAATGAATGAAAAAATGCCAAGCAATTTTACTATTTTAGGGGTGTTAAATTTAAATTCAGTGATTTTTTTGGCCATTTTACGATTTCATTTTTGGATATTTTTTCATTTGTATCATTTTAGCCGACCAATTTGGCTAAATATGTTAGTCAAAACTTGTGTTCATTTTAAAAATACCATCAATAAAATAAAAATTTAAGAAAAAATAATTATATGTAGACGTATGTTTTATTTCTTTATAATTAAAGCGCATGTTTGTTTTTCGTATTAAACATGTGTTGTATATTAAAGGGAAAACATTTTTTTACTGATTTTCTTCAAAGACTACGGTTATTTAATACTAGATATTATCAACTATTACACAAATATAGTTGATCAGTGAAACGACAACGTATCAACTTGTACAATATGATGCAATAAGGGAAATATGCTAAACATGATTTACAAAAGTTTAATAATAATCGAACAAATTTAACAGTAAATTTTTCTTGATAGAAACAAAAAGATCCCAATATTAGTTTGGCATGTGTAAACCTATAATATTTTTTTATTTTTATTTTTAATTTTTTGGGATAAAAGATATGACAACTTTTAGCATTTAATTTCTAACCATACACAATGTTATTCTATCCAGTCGGTTACTATAAATACAATTTCTTCATGTTTTCTCCCTTCCATTTTGAATAAATAATTTATTTATTTATTTATTTTATATAATAATAATAATGGTGGTTATATTCAAACTATATTTTTTACTAACTACACCACATTTTAATTATACTCATAATCATTTATATTTTTAATTATTTACACTTACATCATTAACTTATAACAGCTTATTATCATGAAATCTTATATCGAACGATATCTTGATCCCAAAAATTTCATTGTGAGATTTGCTTAAAATTTTTAATTAAATAAAAATGTAATATCAAATGATACACAATTATGTATTAAATAAAAAATTTTAGCAAAAAAAAATTAAATAAAAAACTAAAGAAAAAATGTAGCAAAAATTTTTAAGAACTTAAATACTATAAGAAACAAAGATTTTAGATGTTTACATTAATAAAAATAGGGTATGTTCAGTAAAATGAATGGTGTAAATAAAATTAGCCTAATAATAATTCAAGCTGCTTTTTTTAGGCTGAATTAAATATTAATTTGATTAGCTTCAAAATTAAGAGTGAATTAGTTGGTGAGTGGAGTAAGATTTAAGGCTCGAATAGTCAAAATGAAATGAGCGGATTAAAAAGAAGAAAAAAGAAAAGAAGTAAGTATTATGATTGTATAATCATCATTACCAAATGGCATCTAGAAAAGTGGTCTTCATTCTTTACAAAAATGAAGACTCGAGTCCCCTGTTAATATTTTCTTTCGCATACGAGTCTTCAACTTTCTCCTTTGCCGTTTTCGAATACCAATTTAGAAAAATGCTCAACCAATCCATATGACAATAGATTTCTTGACTGGTAGCATGTTCTCTCGCACTACTCGGAAACTACTATAACAACATAAAAATGTAGAGGTCACAGAGTGTTATATTAAGGGTGCTCAAGTGATTGTTCACATCTTCCGATCTAGAAAACTAATTAAAAATAAAATACTTTAGAAATATAGAGAGAAAAAAAGCTTGGTATTTTTTAATTATGTGACATGTCATCATTTATTAGAGATAAAAAACTTCACAAATTATGGCTTGTGAAACTGATGGAACGAAGAATGCTTTCTCCTATGAAACTTGACAATTAACATGGTGATGAAATGTTGCAATCCAATTTTATTGAAGACTAATAATTGCATGTATAATTAGTTGCTTAAATATTTTGGATCTCATATTATAACGGTAATTTGAACTTTAAAATAATATCGATCTCAAGTACTAAAAAAAACTAAATCCAACGGTTCAGAATCATAGAAATATCGAAATAAAAGATTCAACGCCCCAAGATCAAGGCCACAAAAAAAAAAAAAAAAACTAGCCGTTACAACCCGAGCGTCCATAGCTTAACGTTCTTCCTTTTTTCTCCCCCTCTATCCCAAGTCTGGCGTCCCTCAGTCAATGAATTCAAGAAGATCCAGAGCCTCGAAACCCTAGTCGAAATCCCACGATTTATTCTATCTAAAATTCCCTTCTCAATAAAAGCTTTTTTCTGGCGAAATTCCTGATGGATTTGACGAATTCCAAGACCTCCGGGGCAGTTACGCCTGAAAAGGGATCCAGGTACAGTGGAATCTCAAAGAATTCAGAGAATTTGAACCCTAATGTGTCGAGCCCTAGTTTGAAATTGTTGAATTCACCGTTGGTGAAATCTGCAAAAAGCACAAAGAAGACAGTTTCTGGAACCACTAATTTTGGACCTTCGCCTAACAACAAGATTCGTGGGAGGAAGTTTGTCATTGCGAAGAAGAAAGTGCAGAAAGAGAATTCGGACTGTTTGGCCGCTGCTGTTGCTTGTACTAAGTGTAAGAAGGAAAATGGGAGATCAAAATGTTTGTGTGTCGCATACGAGAGTCTGAGGGCTTCTCAAGAAGAGTTTTTTAAGAATCGCGGTAAACTAAATGATAGGGAAGATTTCGATAAGGAACACCATTGTGAAGCAGATCAGGAGGAGAATGAAGTTAGTTCCATGAACCAGAACACAGAAATTGCACTAGGAGTCGAAGGCACTGTAGAGCGAACTGATGATTTTCTTGAGAACAATAGAGAAAAAGAAGATGATTGTAATGTGAATCTGGTGATCGATGAATTGGGTATGAAGAGAAGGAGGGATAGACTAATGGAAGAGGCAAGAAAGAGTGTTCCGGATACTGGGGCTGGAAGAGTAATGCATTTGGTTAAGGCCTTTGAGAAGCTTATCACAATTCCAAAATCAATTGATTCTGAGGAAAAACAGGAGCATGAACTAGGGAGTAGTAAGAGGGGAATCCAATGGGCACTGCCTGGATTGCAAAATCCTACTGAGGTTCCAGAAACGCAGGTTTCTTCATCTTCATTCTGTCCTTCAGATTTTTTCCTCACCTCAGAGAGTTTAGGTTTAGATTCGTGCCGTTCCTCTTCATTGGATAGCAGCCGAGGAAGGTGCGTTGTATATTATGTTTACTGATTTTTCAGCCACAAATTCTGCCTCTGTTCGTTAATTATTGGATTTGTCCTATGCTTCAGTATTTCAAGTAGAACTGCTGGCAGTCGAAGGAGTAAAAGAAACGTAAGACTTGTTTAACCTGTCTAAATTTTACCTTAAGCAACATATAACTGGTCTAAAGCATAGATAATCTGAATTACACTGTTTTAATCTTATAGAGCACTGAGTCATCCGTGAGTTTTGCCAAAAGGCAATGGAAGAGAAGGCAGGCTAAAGCAACCTCCCTAAAGCCATTCAAGCTTATAACAGAGGTATGCATTATTTTATTGTTTTATATTTTGTTTAAAGTTTTTGAAAAATCTATAATGTTGGAGTATTCTGGCCAAGAACTTAATCCTTGTCCGTTATTGTAATGATGAATCTCAAAATCGGTCCCTGTATATTATACGCAGTAAATTTTTGCCCCCGGAATATTTTACAATGAAGTAGATGTTTTTGCATTATGTTATTCAGCTGAATTCATATAATTTAATCATAAAGATGAAATACGCACCAGAAGTGTGGTTAGGAGAGATATTTTACGAGGGTGAGAAATTGCCAGTGCCCCTCCCTTGAAGACTGAGATCCATGACAAGAAGGGTCTTCTCAGAACGTAATTTATGGTTGATTTGTGGAAGGGTGCACTTTGTTTAGCTTCTCATGCTCTAATAACGCTATTTGGGACTGGAAGGATGAGAGAAAAACGTAGAGGACCATTTATGTGTAGTGTCATAACCTTGTCAGATTAGAGTAAGCAAGTAACTTTAGGCATAACACTTGAGATTATGAAGCTGCAATCCAACAACCTATTTCAGATTTACTAATGACGAAATGTCCTTTTTCTTCATAGTTTTCTGAGTAAATCCGTAATAGTAGCTTCATATCATTGCTGGTATCAGTGTCAATTTTGATACAGACTGGTTGCTAATGTTAGTAAATCAATGATCATTCTTTTATGCGGTCCGTATTACTTCATTAGATTAGTTTCCACTTTTCATTCGTGGTAATCAGGATTCCTTTTAATGCTTTTCATTATTTGCTTCTCTGTTTCAACATAACACAAACTTTGAAATTGTTACGATTTCAGGAAAGGGGAAAGTGCAAAGAGGAGGAATTTATGAAAAAGGTACAACAAATGTTTGAGGAAGAAGAGAAGCTTAGGATTCCAATTGCTCAAGGTCTTCCATGGACAACAGATGAGCCAGAGGTAATTTAGTACCCTAGGGAAAAGTTCTCTGTATAATACGAGGTCTTTGTATTTGGAATTTAGATGGATCATTACTCATCATGGCAACTCTTCCTCTCTCCCACGCGCCACCCTCTATATATATATATATATATATATATACATACACATATACATATATATCGTGATCACTTTGGTATTATTGCTACTTAAGGACACACTTTCCAATGCCAATCGAACTCGTATATGAACGAAAACATTCACCAGTAGAGATATATATGTACACACACACACACATTCTTGAATGAATTTTTAAATCTTCCTAAATGTCTCATCCAGCTATGTCGTACTCTTGGATATATCAGAATAAAGAAATTGAAATGATTTGGTGTGTTATCACCAGTAGAGATACACACACACACATACATGCTTGAATGAATTTTTAAATCTTCCTAAATGTCTCATCCAGCTATGTCTTACTCTTGGATATATCAGAATAAAGAAATTGAAATGATTTGGTGTGTTATCAGTGTTTGGTGAAGCCTTCAGTTAAAGACATTACAAGGCCGATTAATCTGTTACTGCACAGCGACATAAGGGCTGAGGAGCGGGCTGAGTTTGACCATCAGGTACATTTATTTTCTATGTCACTAAAACTGGTTATATTGTTTATCAAACTAATGTTAGAGGATGAGACCAAAGTTCTGCTGATAAGAATAATTTGAAGACTCCCCATTAACACTTTGGTAATTTAGATGTAAGGAAAAGAAATACCTTTCGTCATGATGTCTTGCCCATAAATATTTGATCCTTTGTACTTTTGTTTTTCGATTTGTTTCTCAACCTAGTTGTCTCCTAAAAGTTATCTAGCTATGCATGTTGTGCCATATAATTACAGAAACTTGGGTTTGTTGAGATAAGTTTGCGTATCTGGAAGTATAACTAAAACTTGTGTTATTGTATAAAAGGTTGCGGAGAAGCTGAGCCTTCTTGAACAATACAGGATGGAAAGAGAGAGACAGCGGAAGGTAAAAATAGTACTAGAACACTTTGTTCTCTCATAATTGTTAAGCTTTGACTGATTCTAACACAATTTTGCCTTCTTCCACAGTTAGCAGAAGAAGAAGAAATCAGGAGGCTTAGAAAGGAGTTAGTTCCAAAAGCTCAACCGATGCCGTATTTTGATAGGCCTTTCATTCCTAGAAGGTAAACTTTCATTCTCTATTTGTCCGTTGGGTTTTATTTTTAATTTTTTCGTATGTCCTGTTTTAAAAATAATAACATGCTTGAGAGATCTCATATATCTTATAGATGAGGAAGAGAAAAGAAGAGTGACACTGATTGTGTTTGTTTATCTTCAGGTCGACGAAGCACCCAACTATACCAAAGGAGCCAAAGTTCCATCTACCTTAACACAAGAAGATCAAGTGTGCTGGTAGTGTACACAATGGCATTGACGCTTGAGGGTCCAGTTGACGGATTGGAGTTTTAGTTTGTTTCTCATTATCTCATGATAATTCTTTCACCATTTTGTAAATGAACGAATAATTTCGTATCAAATTTTGGAAAGAAATGGATCTGTCATTGCTGGCGCAATGTAGTGCCAAATGAATAGTCAGTCAGTTTCTTCTGTTATCCGGCTTAATGAAAGTTTAAGTCAAGTCATTTTGGTCTTACAATAATCCAAAGGCAACTCCAGTATCTTCGCCATCGCTGGTTGATACAAGTTCCCTCAAGGAGTGCTTTATCATGTTAAAAACTTTATTGGAGAGCAATAATGGAATGGCTCGGAATTACATGGCAAAGATGTATGTTAAATTTGCAACACGCTTAATCTCCATAGTTAAATCACCTATTCCTAATAAAGATTTGCCGTCTTCTTTTAGAAGAAGCCTTGTTCATGAGAAAATAAGAACAAAACCCAGTTAGATAACACCTTCTTGAGTAATTGCCATCAAACTGTGGGCATCATCATTATTGAATTTGGGTCATTGAAAACTATAAAGTAGTCACTTAGTAGATAGATGATATCTAAACAGATAAAAAGAATGAACGTTTGCAAGAACCATTAGCAAAATAGTTTTAAAAGATTTAACAAAGCCAGTCACGCAAGAGGTTGATCAGATACCTGAGTCTTCAGGAGAATTTACTGTATCTTCATGTGTGGATAAATTGAGGAAATTTTAGAATTATCAAAAGTCATATGAATCTCTGTGGCAGAAATATGCATATATGCTAAAATGGCTGTATTTAACTGGAGGTTGTGGCATGGTTGGGTGCCACTTGATAAGAAGATAAAGAGCAGGATATAGGTTAGCCTACCTTCTAAATGTCAGTGTTGTGCATGGGAAGAGAGTATATTACTCATGTTTTTATCACAAGTAAAGTTGCTACAGTATCTTGGGATTGTTTTTCAGTAAATATAAGATGCACAAGGCTGGCATCATCACCCTATGCAATTGCATATCAACTTGATTTTAAAATCTCAGAAGCAATCTGATGTCGTTAAAAGCATTCCTTTTAGTGTGTTTTGGTTGCTGTGGATGAAAAGAAATATATTCCAAGTATGATGAAAGGAGAATGAACCATATGAGAGTCATAAAGGCAGCAGAAATTTTTATCAGTTTACTTCAACTGGTTGCTCAGAAAACTGATAGAATGAAGACTGGTTTCAAGTATTTGGCTGTGGAGTAAACATGATTTGGATCAGTTTAAACTCAATAGAGATGGGAGTTTAAGAGGATTAAATCAGCTGGCCACAGGTGGGACGTTAAGAAACAATGACGGTGATGTGCCCTTTGCTTACTGCGAGAACATGGATATGATCAATTGTTGAGGCTGAAATAAAGGTTGCGAGACTATGGATGGAAAGGAATTGTGTTTTTCCCCCCTCAACCCCCCCCCCCCCTCAAAGCAAAAATCTAAACTAGCCAATGGCTTCGACATCCAATCTGCTTCTCACCCACTGATTCGTCCCAATTCCTTATATTAAAAAACCACACAAAAAGGAGGGGAAAAAACTGAAGCCACAGAAAAGTAAGAGCCTGTTTGCTTAAAGAAACAAATGGACACAGGAATAGAGAAAAAGTATTGCCCAAAAGTTCACATTAGATTTAGAACCATGTCCAAGGAATTAATTCTTAACTTTTCCTATAAAATTACTCATTTATTAGTTCAATGCAGTAGAAACTGGAGAACAGATAACATTAGGAGAAATAGGGTTTGATGCGAAAAGATAACATGACAAAAATGGAAAAATTCCAAGAGACCATCTGAGAGGCCACATTGATGGTGAAATTCTGGCGACCTTGAGGCATAGAATGTTGCAGTGACATTGAAGGAAGAGAGGAGGAGGAAGCGAAATGCAGAAAGGGTGGGACCCATTTGGTCTTTTTGTAATGGAAAGTACGGTTTTACATCCCTTCCTTTGTATTGTTTTTCCCGGATGTATAAAACGAAGATCTCAAGATTGGGATTTCTAAGTCGACCCAAAAAAGGAGAAAAAAGATTTAACACAGTCATTGAGAAAGGCTGATCATCAAGAAGCAAAGCTCACAAGCGTCAAGAACAAAAAAGAACATGACATGTCTTTTTCAAACATAAGAGCTAGTTCAGCACATATTCAGGTTCTGTACAATGACAAGCTCACAGGCCGCTAAGTAATTCTGGTATAAGAACTGGTGGCAGGGGCATGTGTTTAGTCAATTCTGTTTATAAGATTAATTAACAAGAAAAATAGAAACGAGAATGTGTTCTTCCGGTCACAATAAGAAAGTACCATCAGAAAGACTGAAGGGCTAAGAAGCTGAAGGGCTAAGAAGCTGAAGGCCACACCTTTCTACATCGTACTAAAACAATCTAATAATGCATAGGACCAGGAAAACCAGTATATTGAACGACAAATAAAGTAAAAGTCATACAGACTTTTGTCCTGCAAATAAGCTGAATATGAGAACTACAAGTGAAATTTCAATAGCCCAAAAACTATGTAGTCTGAAACATCATGACAAAGCTGGCATCAGCAAACAAAAATTGTTTAAGATAACTCGAGAAACTCTTCAATAATCTAAATCATAACACAATTGATCTATCAAGGTGCAACAACTGCAATTCGCCCAGCAACTTGGTCAAGGTCCCGTCGGCCATTCGAAGTGATTTGTCTCCCGCTGAAAGACAGAAGAATTTAACCAAGAATTCCACAATGTATATATAATCTTGGAAATAATAGGGCTTCACAGTAATAATGATTAACAAAAAAACACGAGTCAGATTTGCGTACAACTGCCAATAGTAAAAACTTGCCTAGGGAAAAAAAAGGAAAATCATGTTTAGCATTTCAGCGTACTTAACAAATGAAAATCAAGTCAGGTTTGTCCCTTTACTATATCAGGTTATCCATTTCAAGCAGTGACAAACTTACCCTCTTGGATCCAATTCAACAATGTCTATGTTCTGCAACTGTTGAAGAATATGGCGAGCAATGGATCCACTGCTTTGGCAGAAATGACGTGGGCGACTCCCATTCCTCTTGTTACCACCATAAATTCTCCGGAAGGCACCCACACCAAGACCTCCCCTGACATATATTTTCCTGGCCATGGAAGCTGCAACACATTGGCAACGGGCACAAGTTAAAAATTTGGCAAACAATGATACTGTAGTCTGTCAAGAATATGTCACTTGAGGTCATTATTTTGATTAGCAAGTCTTGGGCTTGCGATTGAACTATTCTGCAGTTATTATAAAAAGTATTATTCACTTAATTTGTAGAATGCATCTGAAGTAAAATGATTGTCTCAGCAACTACATACACCTATTTCTTGCCTTTAAATTGCAAGGGAAAAGGGAAAAGGAAAAAAAAAAAAAGCACAAATAAAAGAAAATAAGCAGGAGCCACGAACAATTAGCTACACGAATGGGGAAGCCTAGACAGAGATATCACGTTACCAGCTCTGATATAGTACCAATCGGGATCATATGGAGCAAGTTCCTTGAGTACCCCTGTCTTCACAATATCTGTCCACTCAGGAAGCTCAATCTGTTCCGGGAAAATGTTTGAGAATTAAATCAATTGCGATGAAAATACAATCACAATAAGAAAGCACATTATACAGTGATTTCCGCATCTAACAATTTATAAGCAATCAATGTCATTAAAAAAAAAAGCCCATAACAAACCTATCAAATTCATAGTTATGCAGATTTTAATAAGTATTTTTTTTATTTTGTTCTATTCAATTTGTTCGATATACTAACAAGGCAAATGATTTTGCACAACAAATTAGCATCCCCGCGATAACTAAATTCATACAGTACATAATACTCGCTATGCATCATCAGACGCTAGAAAGAAAAAAGCTCTCATACTAACAACTTCAGTAACCCAGAATCTTTCCCCGACCTCCGAACGTATATTTCTAAGACAACAGAAACATAAATTCCCCGTGAAATGACAATGCATAACAATTTAAATGATCTAAATATATACATACTTAAAGAAATCATCACCATCCAACAATGAAACATAAAATTTTACCCAGAAAGCCTAGAACAAAAATACACACACATAAGACACAAATATATTCAATACCTTGCCAGAACGCTTAAGGTGAGCGGCATAAGCCTTCACAAATTCGTGAGGCGAGACATCTTTCACAGTTCTTGCTGTCGCCATAGCTCGTATTCAAATCACGTGCAGTTCACAGGAGGAAGATTAATCAGAGAAGACGCAGCTAGGGTTTCCCGTAAGGGCTGATTATCAGGTTTATATAGTAGGGTTTGTATTATTGGTTGGATTTTTGTTATTTGGGCTTGAAAAGGGTTTACTTGATCTGGGCTCTAATGAATTGGGCCAAGATCTTAATTGGACTCAATTCACGTCATGCCGATAGGTTAGGGAGTAACTGTGCAAATTGATAAAAGTAGTAATAGAACTGATTACAAAACGGCGTCGCACCACGCTTGGAATAGATATCACAGTGATTTCTCCAACAGAGTAAAAAGCCGCCACGCACTTGGATTTCCGCTCTCCCCATCACTTCTCTCCGACCACAGCAAAACCAAAACCTAGGGCCCAACCACCGCCGGCGAACTACCACCGATGGCGATCCGCCACCTCCTGAACGTCGCTCGCCGCTCTCGAAGATCGAGTCATACACTCACCTCTCTACGTTCTCACTCCACAGCCGTTGCCACAGCTACGTCCCCCTCACTCCCCTCCCCGCCACCCCCAACCGCCATGATCTATGACCGATTAGCCGAATCTGTGAAGCAAAAGCTAAAGCAGCTCGATTCCCCAGACCCGCGCTTCCTCCAGTACAACTCCCCGCATCCAACGGTAACATCTCACACCGAAATTCTTTCCGCACCTTTGACCCGAGTCACGACTCTTCCCAACGGCCTCCGAGTTGCCACCGAATCGAATCTTTCCTCGCGCACTGCCACCGTTGGCGTGTTTATTGATGCTGGCTCACGGTTCGAGACCGAGGAGACTAACGGGACTGCTCATTTCTTGGAGCATATGATATTTAAGGGGACTGAGAGACGGTCCGCGAGGGACTTGGAGGAGGAGATTGAGAATATGGGTGGACATTTGAATGCCTATACTTCCAGGGAGCAGACTACTTACTATGCTAAAGTGATGGATAAGGATGTGCCACAAGCACTCGATATTCTCTCGGACATTCTACAGAACTCAAAGTTTGAGGAGAAACGGATTAATAGGGAGCGAGATGTTATTCTCAGGGAGATGGAGGAGGTATTGAGACTATGACTTCTTCCATTATAGGTTCACGTTTATGCCTTATGGTGTCGGTTTTTGAATTGACTTATGTGTTTGATTGATAAATACGGCTTTCCAGCTGAATAGTGTGTATGGCGGACAGAGATTCTTGCCTTGTGATAGAATGTTGTGTTTGAAGGATAAAGGCTGTCTTCTTGATTTGTCTTCGAAGACCGCTTAAGATTACATCTTGTTCATATTTCTTCTATTTGATCGATAAATTTTGTTTAGTTCAATTGAGTCTCAAGATTTTGAATGATGGATGTGATTTGTGCTGATTAATTTTTCTATTTGTTGTATCTTTGGGCATAAGAGAATTTATTGTGGATTTGGAACTCCAAGTGCTGGAAATATATATATATATATATATATATATCTGAAACATGATTTTACATGCATTGTGTTTGCAGGATTGTTTGCCTAACTTAGTTTGTTAACACATACGATAGGATGGTCAAAGAAATTCTCTGAAACTTGCATTGCTTTGGCTTGAGTATATGTAAATTCTTTAATACTTTGAATTTCTTATGTCTAGTGCTTGCCCTGAGTGTGGTATCTGTGTTTTCATGGTTTTTGTAGGTTGAAGGTCAGACGGAAGAAGTTATATTTGATCATCTACATGCCACTGCATTCCAATACACACCCCTGGGTAGAACAATTCTTGGGCCTGCTGAAAACATCAAAACAATTGGCAAAGACCATCTAAAAAACTACATATCAACACACTATACTGCTCCTAGAATGGTATAAGTCTTTTTACATGCAAATCAGCTAGTATGTTGGCACAGTTGCATATATGAAGTTTTCTCTGTGGCGCTTATCATAGGTGATTGCAGCCTCAGGGGCAGATCGGAAGAGCACACGTTAAGCATGAGGATATTGTTGAGCAAGTGAAAAAGTTGTTTACAAAGCTATCAACAGATCCAACAACAGCATCTGAGTTAGTTTCTAAACAACCTGCAATCTTCACAGGCTCAGAGGTATGCTTGCCTTTTTTACCTGCTTCATGTTCTTGAAGGGCTAAGTAATCATTATTGTAGCATTTCTTGAAAAATTCAGGTTAGGATGCTTGATGATGACGTTCCACTCGCACAATTCGCTGTTGCTTTTGAAGGGGCATCTTGGACTGATCCAGATTCAATTGCGTTGATGGTCATGCAGTCAATGTTAGGTTCTTGGAATAAAAGTGCAGGTGGTGGAAAGCATATGGGGTTAGTATGTTTTTCTATGACATCCCAGAGTTATTGTTTGATTGTAATGGCTATATTTTAGATCACAACTACATTACTTAGCTTGGGATTCGTATCCTCTTACAGTTCTGAGCTTGCACAGAGGGTTGGCATCAATGAAATAGCTGAAAGCATGATGGCTTTTAACACCAACTACAAAGACACTGGTTTATTTGGTGTGTATGCTGTTGCTAAGGTGGGCCTGACTTTTCATAAAGATAAAATTATATGGGAAAAAATGTGTGACTTAGGTTTGTTAACGTAAAGCACATAGAATATAAAAAGTTGTTGATCCCCACTCGCTGCCTAAATCCACTTCTCTCTACCATGAGATCTCAAACGGAAGGCTTCTCATGTTCTCTACTAGGTTTTGCTTCAATTTTTTTTTTTTTTTAAATAAATAAAAATTGTGATTACCTATGTTGATCTAGAAGCATGTCCACTCACATTCGATGATAAATTGAATTTCCTGCCCCTTGCGCCTAAAGACGTGCATAACTTTTGTGCTGGAAGGGATCACAAACTGATAGTCTTATTTTGCAATTTCTTTGCTTTATAGAGCGTATTTGTCTAGTTTACAGTAAGCGCAGTTCTGATCACTAGTTTCTTGTTATCTTGTAACTAGTTGTATACCCGTACGTTGCACGAAATGGAATAATTAGCAAAAAAAAATGCTTGATAATTTAAAGAACTAAATAATCACAATTTTATTGGGTATTATTCACTCATATACACATGTTACTAATAATTACAATGTTATTGCGTACAATTCTTTCATTTGACACAAAACTAATTAATTCATAGAACAATACTTTTAACTAATAAAATGAGAACTAATGAGGAATTTTTTAATATATAAATTTAATTTCATGTTGAATATGAAAACCAAGAAACCATAGGGAAAAAAAGGTTCAAAATTTGTATAACTCCAAAATTACCCTACTCCCATATCTCTGTTTAATAAGTATCAGTACAAGAATTCTAAGAAGTAAGAACACATTTATAGTATGGATGGTATTCATTTATCAAAATGAATTTTTTACCACATTCATTCTCTACCATACATTCTTAGAAAAATTATTTTTCGCATACGCCAAAGAAATCACTATTCATTAAATCCATTCTAAAAAACCTAAAAATATACACCCTCCTATTACAAAAGACCTAAGGAAAGTAATATTACAATAAATGATAAATTCTATATGATTTACCCTTAACATTAATTTTTAACCACTCTCTACTCCAGAAAGAATTAAAAGAATTTTTTTTTTTTGTTCTAAATCATCATCATCAAATATTATTACTATTGTATCTCCTTTTTATCTATATATAGGATCCCACAAAAAAAAAAAAAATAAATTAAGTAATGTTGTATACATATAGCTATAGGTTTTATAACATGTGATTTATCATATTGAATTGAGTTAAAGTAAAAGTTTTAAAACTAACTTAATTTTAACTCATTTTCCTTCTCAAAAGAGTTAAAATATTTTTTTATGTTGTTCTAAATCATCATGATCAAATATTGTTACTATTACTATCCTCTCAACTTAAATTTTTACCAATAAATATGTTCCCATAGAAAAATAATAAATTAAGTAATGTAATAAACATATAGCTATATGTTTTATGACATGTGGTTTATCATATTGAATTGAATTAGAGTAAAAAGTTTTGAAATTGATTTAATTTTACTTATTTATTTATTTATTATTATTATTATTATGCTATCAATATGACAAGTAGTCATTTAATCGAAATGATACGGAAGTCTCAAAACCCTAAACTTAAAATTTGTCTATCAACTGTTAGAATCTTGAATAAATATAAAATCTTTGAAGATAGCCTAAAAACTAACAGAGCAAATATACCAAATACCAACGGATAACAAATTGCATAAGGCTGGAGCTTAATTAGGAATGTGTATTAGTTTGCAAATCTCCAAACTTATATACATATATTTATTTATTATTTTATTTATTTTTTTGGGAAGATATCTCCACTCGAAAATCTAAACTCGAGATATAACTTTTATTATATATATGTATTATAATATATATATATATATATATGCATGAAAAAAATATAAGATTAAATATTAACTTGCAGTCTCTAAACTTATATGTATATATTTATTTATTATTTAATTTTTTTTGGAGAATATCCCTACTCGAAAATCTAAACCCGAGATCTAACTTTTGTTTTATATATATATATATATATATTATAATATGTGTGTGTGTATTTTGAAGATATATTATAATTACGTATATTATATGTGTGTATAAAATAAAAACATATATAAAATATTAGAAATTTAATTTGAAGCTTAATTAACTGGAAATGAGTTTATATTATATATATGTGTATATATTATTATTAAAATAAAATAAATAAAAAGAGGCATATATAAGTAGCATAGTGGTTTTGGCGGGAAAATTTGTATATGGCCACTATCCTACTTTACTATGTATAAGATTGAAGTTGATATTAGCTGGGTGACAAATTGATGAATTCCTTTAGTGAAGCTAGTGATGTTTAATGCTTCATTTATTTACAGCCCGATTGCTTGGATGATTTGGCCTATGCAATTATGTATGAGATCAGCAAGCTATGTTATCGAGTATCAGAGGCTGATGTAATTCGTGCTCGTAACCAGGTAAATGCCATCTCATTGTTATTCATGGTATCAAGTTCATTTGTGTGCTTCTGAGGTTCTTGTGCTACAAGGTCTTCCGGGACATATTTGAAGAACTGTCTGAGTTTTTAGTAGCATACTTAGGATATATCTTGCATAATAGAAAAGTTATTATTATCTTTCCTTTGTATTGTGACAGTTGAAATCTTCTCTTATGCTTCACATTGATGGAAGTAGCCCCATAGCTGAAGATATTGGTCGACGCTCTTCCGATCTAGAAACCAAAAACAAAAATATTACTTGATTAATGTGCTTTTTTTTTTAAGCCAATAACCTTGCTTTGGAAGAACTTGAACCTTATTACATCAGAAGATTTTTCTCTCTCTTCCCCTTTCTGCTTATCCTTGATTGAGAGAGTGTCGAATTCAGTTATCCGTGTAACAGAAGAGAATCTAGTATTTTTTGTTTTTCTCATTACTCCCCCTCTTTCTTCTTCATTTATTATTTATTATTATTATTATTTTTTGGTGACCATTTGGGGGAGTTCCTTTTGAGACAAGGGCGTACTGAGCATACTTTCCTTTGTACAGTGAGTTTGGCTCTCAAGTTAGGAATTACTGACTATTCAAAATTCACCATTTACCTCCACATCGTCTGTACGGAGCAAAGCTCAATATTTTCATGTTCTGGAGAAGCTGATAATATCCAAGTATCTTTTTGCATTTTTATCATTTTACTTGAGGAGAAATTAGAATAAAGTGAATCTTTTCCAAGTGTTTTCTTCCTTTCCCTTATAATATTCATAGAGATGCATAGAGAAATGGTTAATTTCACAAAAGGTCGCTGACCTTTGAGCTAAGAATTGATTTCGTCCCCAACCTTTTTTTTCACTCCCATGGATCCCCAACCTTTTATAAATGCGCACGATAGGTCCCTTTTGACACTATTCCCTCAACTTTTCATGGAAAATAACGGTTATACCCTTTTTAACTTTTTAATTTTATACACAATATTAAAAATAATAAACATAAAAAAAAATAAAGAAAGAAAACACCCACCCCCATTTTTGCTGCCATCTCCGGCAGCAAAAATGTCTGGCAGCATTTTTTTTTTTTTAATTTTGGGGGGGTGGGGTGAATCCCCCCGTTTGCTGATCCCCCCACCCCAAAAATCATTTTTCCTGCGGGAAACGACAGCAGTGTTTTTTTTTTTTTTTTGGGGGGGGGGGGGG
>CAVNYN010219181.1:0-25618 GCA_963692815.1 Nyctanthes arbor-tristis
GGTCATTTGTCTGATTATTCTTATTTGAAAACATTTGGGTGTGCTGCTTTTGCACATCAAAAACATGGAAAACTGGAACCTAGGTCTATAAAATGTGTATTTCTTAGTTATGAAGAAGGGACCAAAGGTTACAGATTATGGGATTTTCAAAATAAGGGTTTTAAAGTTATTATCAGTAGAGATGTGGTGTTTAACGAGTCTGAAATGCCGTGCTTTAAAGTCAAATCTGATTTTAAACAATTTGAAAATTCTATCCAGAGGCATGGTATTACTTATTGGGATGATTTCGAATCTGTTTCTGATGCTCCTCTTGAGGTGGAGACACCTCAAGGTGGAGGATATGTGAATCCTATACTTGATATTCCAGATAACATGCCTATTGATGAAAATCTGCATGATTTACCTGCTGAAAATATTGAAATTGTGCATGATTTGCCTATTGAAAATCCTTTGAATGATTATCAATTAGCTAGGGATAAAACTAGAAGGAATAGAACACCTTCGGTTAGGATTTCAGATCCTGATTTTGTGTCTTTCTATACTTCTTCTTTATCTGATGAATGTGAACCTAGTTCTTTTGATGAAATGCTGATTTCTAAAGATAAAAATAAATGGTTTGCTGCTATGAAGGATGAAATGGACTCTTTAAATAAAAATGAAACTTGGATTCTTGTTCCAAAACCGAAAGATCATAAAGTGATTGATTCTAAGTGGATTTTTAAAATTCAAAGGGGGGAATTTCAAGAAGGTGGAGTGAGATACAAAGCAAGATTAGTTGCAAAAGGCTTTTCTCAAAAAGAGGGTGTCGACTACAATGAGATTTTTGCTCCTGTAGTTAAGTATACTTCTATTAGAAAACTTCTTGCTCTTGTAGCTCATTTCAACTGGGAGCTTGAGCAACTTGATGTCAAAACTGCGTTTTTGTATGGTAATTTAGATGAAACCATTTGTATGAAACAACCACAAGGTTTTGAAGTTAAAGGTAAACAAAATCATGTTTGTTTACTTAAACAGTCTTTGTATGGGCTCAAACAAGCTCCTAGGCAGTGGTATAAGAAGTTTGATACTTTTATGCATAAGCTTGGTTTCAAAAAGAGCAATTATGATCCCTGTTTGTTTTATAACGGTGCTGGTGGTGAAAGATCCACATATTTACTTTTATATGTTGATGATATGTTGATTGCTAGCCATAGTATGATTGATATATCTTCTATAAAAGCTAAGTTGAAACAGCAATTTGAAATGAAAGATCTACGCCCGGCTAAAAGAATTCTTGGCATGAATATTGTTAGGGACAGATCTGATTGTACTCTATTTTTTAACCAATCTACTTATATTGGGAGACTTCTTGAAAAATTTGCTATGTGTGATGCAAAATCTGCTTCTTTGCCTTTAGCTAATCATTTTAAGTTGTCTTCGGATCATTGTCCTAGTTCTGAGGATGAATTGAAAAGAATGGAATCTGTTCCTTCTGCTAATGATGTGGGCTCTATCATGGATTTAATGGTCTGTACCAGACCAGACTTGGCGTATGCAATTAGTGTACTTAGCAGGTTTATGGCTAATCCAGGTGAGCTTCATTGGACAGCAATGAAGTGGCTGTTCAAGTACTTGAAAGGTACTGTGAACGTGGGTTTACTATTCAGAAAATAGTCGGGTGAGATCATTCTTAAAGGCTTTGTAGATTCTGATTTTGCTGGTGATATTGATAAAAGAAAGTCTACATCTGCCTATTTTTTTACTTTGTGTGATACTTGTGTAAGTTGGAAGGCACAATTACAGAAAATTATTACTTTATCTTCAACCGAGACAGAGTATGTTGCTGTCACAGATGCTGTGAAAGAGGGTATTTGGTTGAAGGGATTATTGAATGAGTTAGGATTTATTGGTAGTGATAATATTGTGTTATTTTCTAATAATCAAAGTGCGATACATCTTAGTAGAAATCCTGTTTTTCATGATAGGACTAAGCATGTGGATATTAAGTTTCATTTTATCAGAAATATTGTTGAGCAAGGCATTATTAAAATTGAAAAGATTCCTACTCAATATAATCCGGTTGGAACTAAGGTTCTACCCCTAGCCAAATTTAGGGACTGTTTACATACTCTTAGTATTGTATCAGTCTAACTCTTTTCTGTGCAGTTTTTGGGACTGCTGATTACTTTTAAAATTCTACTATTTTTGTTACTTTGTGTTCATTTACTAACTGTGTGCTTGTTTTGTGCAGGTGCATAAAGAAGCTATGAAACCGGGATGCTTTCCGGACCACTATAACTGCTGGTTTTAAAAATAAAACAAGGTGGAGATTTGTGAAAGTTGTTTTCTTTTCAAAACAAGAGTTGCATTTGGAATGCACCTTTTAAAGTCTTGTGGCTGCTAGTGTGTGTGAACCGTTGGATCTTCCAAGATAGATCAGGGCCATCCATTCCTTTTGTATTTATATGTCCTTGTGTACTGTTGGAAAACAGATTGTATCGTTCTCTCTTTTCAAATATGGTTTCTTGTGTGTTCCTCTCTGTAATTTTCTTCTTTCCATCTCTTTGTGAGACTCTCTTGGTGGGTTTAGGTTAGAGATCGGAGAGAGTATGTTGAGATCTATCTGTGACTGAGAATCTTCTGTGATTCTTCGTTGTGAGTTTTGTACTGGAAACTGTGTAAACTTCTGAGGTTATAGTGGAACTGAAGCCATTCCACTCTGGTGGAGCTTCAACGGAGACTAGGCGGTGGTGCCGAACTCCAGGGCCTTCGGGCCGACCATATTTTGTGTTTGTTTTTGTCTCGTTTTCTGCAAACAATGAGGGGATCGGGTTATTTGAGAGTTGTAAGGGTCGATTAACATAACATTAATCAAGAGTGGGCAATGGAGAAACATGAAGCAATTAGGCTGGTGCTATTTTTTCTTATATATTCATTTCACGTATCACAGATGCATCACGAGATGGATGAACTGCCAACTATATCGATATGCTTTGAGAAAATTTTGAGAATTTCATTCTCAGGAAAATGACCTGAGAATGAAACTGAGCATAGTTTGAGATTTAAAAATTTCTGAAGAAGGCTTCAAATTGACTGTATATCTGTCTATGAACCGGCTTCCCATACTTCAAGAACATCATCAAGCTCCTCAAATCCTTTCTTATTTTTAGTTAATCAGCGCTATTTTTACTTATGGCGACAAACTACCGAAAATCTACAACATCAATATTAAAAATGACCAACATCTACTGAGTAATATTAACATCATCAAAAGAAGTTTTACAATAAATGAAAGATCGATACTAATTGAATTAGAGTAGATATGGGTCTATCGATGGATTTTTGACCGAGAAAGAGAAAAAATAGACACACAAGCAGTCTATGGACGTACGCAAAACTCTACCTGTATTAGCATTTTAATGCTATATATATAGAAATGTGTCAAATATATAGCACATAATTGTGTAGTACTCAAATTCAATGAATGAATAAAATGATTTGATGCTTACCAACTTTTATTTTAAATTAGAAATAGGTTAATTAATACCAATTACAAAATCAAAAGATAATCTATATATTGACAGCATTTCTAGTACTAGAATCAATGGATCTTGATTTGTAAATAGTTTTAATAATATATGTATATTGCATGCTAATCCTTTTTTGTTAACATCTCTCTATTTTAAGAAATTTATAAAGAAAAAAAAAAAAACAATTCTTGGTATGATGCTTTGTCTCTTTACAAAATGCAGAGTTGCAGACCCTTAATTTGTCTCAAATATTCATGACATCATTTTTTATGCTAAGCCCCTGAAATTTGGAACAAGATTTCATCACCCATAACAACATATCTCACAATGGAAACACAAGAATCTCAAGGCCAAATCCAGCTCCCCGTTGAATCCACTTCTCTGGCAGCGGCCACCACCGCCGCCACCGTGCACCACCACCCATTTTCACTCTCTCCAATCTTAACCAGAATCCATGCCGGCTATTTCCGGATCACACTATCTCTTTCCTGTCAAGCCCTTCTCTTTAAAATCCTTCTTCAGCCTAACAATATAAATTCAAGAATCCATCTTTCCCAGTTTCTGTATTCAATAGTCTTAACTGTTTTATGGTCATTTTCGTTTTTTGTACTGGTTTTGCTGTCAGTTCTCTACGCTTTAAGGTGCTTTTTCCGGTTTAGTCTGGTAAAGAAAGAGTTCCTCCACCATGTTGGAGTGAATTATCTCTTTGCTCCATGGATTTCATGGCTTTTAGTGCTTGAATCTTCACCCTTTGTAACTCCAAAGCACGTTTTCTTTATAATTCTGTGGTGGGTTTTTGCTGTTCCGGTTGTGATTCTTGATTTGAAGATATATGGCCAATGGTTTACAAAGGGGAAGAGGTTTCTGACGACGGTGGCGAATCCAACAAGTCAATTGTCAATCATCGGAAACTTGACCGGAGCACGCGCCGCCGCCAAAATGGGGTGGCGGGAGGTGTCGGTTTTCCTGTTTTCTTTAGGCATGGTTCATTATTTGGTGCTTTTTGTGACTCTGTATCAGAGATCTTCCGGTGGGGATCGTCTTCCGGCGATGTTGCGGCCGGTTTTCTTCTTGTTTTTTGCAGCTCCGAGCATGGCGAGTTTGGCTTGGTACTCCATTTCCGGCAGCTTTGATACTGGTTCCAAAATGCTTTTCTTCCTCTCCCTCTTCCTCTTCGCATCACTGGTACGTACTCCTTTAAAATTTGTCCAAATCACATGAATCCTCCCGTGTCTATTTCCATAGTATAAATTTGGTCATTAATTAATGACTTATGCTATATTAAGACAAAATTTGACACAGAATAGAGTTTAACATAATCATGTTTTCCACATATCTTGTCCCTTTTAAATCAATGGTAATCACATAAGTTACATGTTTTTATATCTAAGATTTTATCAACTTTTTGTGTACAACTAGAATTATTTTTCTCAAGTAAAACAAGTTCGTCAACGTGTCACTGTATTTGTAAGTCAATTCTTTCTATAGAAATTGGCCAAGTTTCTGTGTAGGTATGCATGTAGTAGTAGTTACCAATTATGTAAAGCTTTATCATTGATCTATTTCAATTTTGAAATATAGAAATAGATTTTTGTTAAAAAAAAAAATAAATTAGTGGCAGAGATGTCTGTGTAATACTACATGTGGGTCGTAGAGAATTTGTGAACATATTTAGTTTAATCAGGTTCTTTTTTGAAATGAAACTAATAATATATGAATTGGCATAGAAACCCATCATGATCGCCAACAAGTTCAAAAGTTTAAAACTTTGAGACGTTTTACATACATTGTTATTAAGAACTAGTTAACGATGTTTTTAATTGTTTTGGTAGTTTATGTTATGTTCACAATTTTAAAAGTGATATGTATCTTTACAACCTTCTTTTATGTGACAAATTATTAGTCAAAATACAAACAGTATGCCTCATTGAGGATTAATCTCTGGCAAAATGGATTTTTTTTGCTTAGTCCCGCTTTGTATGTAGGTAATGATTTAAGAAATTTTTTACAAAATAGGATAAATTCACCTTCTTCTTAAAGTCATTTTCCCTTAACTACACAATACACTGAGGCAAAATTGTAAATTTTCCACTCATTTTGTAAAATATTGTTTGAACGATTACTTACTGATAGTATTTTCATTTTTTGCTTAAAATAAGTGGGTCCCCTTTGTTGATTGGCATAACTTTTCAAGCCCAAAAGTCACCACAAGCAGACATGAACAGATGGGACTAAAATATTGCTATAGTAATATGTTGTGGACCGATAGTGCAATTTTCGCCAAGTTTTTTAAAATAAAAAAATTTAGATCGGAAGAGCACATTTATGTATTTTAAAATTCTTAACGAAGCCGTAACCGATCTGGATACATATATAATTAATCGTAAAATGTAGTTTCCAACAATATTGAATATCAAACGTATTTTTTTATTACCTATTTTATTTAATTTTAATATAAAAATTTTTTTTGTCAGCATTAGAGTACAGATCGTACTAGATTTAATAAGTTAATTAATATTTGTATATTTTATTTTAAGATTTCTCTGCAACCTTAAGGTCTACACAAAGCTTTACAAGTATATATGCAGAGAAACATTTGAGTACTCCAAAGGAGTAAAATATCCTTAAATTTATTTTTAAAGTATAAGTACACCACAACGAGTAGGTGTTGATATACAACATGACAATAATTTCTTAAATTTTGTGGTCAATGGTGGGTATACTTAAACCTACACGATGCGTGTAGGTGATCATTATTTGTTCCTCTTGCAATAGATGGTAATAAAACTTTTTTTTTTAATTAAAAATGTGTTGTGATAAATGCCGTTTTTGTATTAAAAAAAAATAAAAAATTGTCCTTCTGTGGGCATAAAGTATATAACCTTAAAGGTAAACATGAAAAAAAATCCTACAAGTGCTATGGAACTAGAAATCTTGTTATCTTATAATATGATTATTATGATATATGATGTGATGATATTTCTTTTGTATTGAATCACATCCTAAATCTGGTTTTATAAGGAACTAGATTCTGATTTCATTATAGCTTTCATCCTCAACCTCTTTTATTGTACTTTATTTTATTTTTCATTTTCTGATTTCCAATATAATTAAAATTAATTGGAATTTCTTGATCCTGGGGGGCCCAAAAAAAAAAAAAGATTTGCAGGCCAGCACTATTCAAGAAAGCAATGAGAAGATACAGTATTGTATGGTGGGCTTATTCATATCCAATTTCAATGCTGGCTTTAGCTTCAACAAGATATGCTCAAGAATTCAATGGTGGATTCCCCCATGTCATTAGGCTTGTTTTATCAGTAATATCTGTTTTGGTTCTTATTTATCTTGTGGTTTTCACAGCCCTACACCCTAAACTGCTTTTGCCACAAGATGATGATCCTACAACTTTTACTACTCTCCCAATCCTTACATCAAGGACTGAGTGATGAATCTAGAGTTTTCCCCCTTTCCATTTCTCAGCCGGTCGAGGTAGGATAAAAGAAAAGTGTTGTCGTATTGTCTCCCTTATCCTTTTCGGGTCAAGATGGGCTAAAGGAAAAATATCGTAATGTCAATTATTAGTTAGCGCCATGTCATCATTTCACCCTTGAAAATGATAGTGTAGAATGCTACATTAAAATTCGAGGAGACGAGAAGGGAGAAGATCATCCCTCTCAAATTTAAGGTTTTGGTCTAATGTATTAAAACTTATTAGTTTGCCTATCTCTGTCTTTGTAAAATTATTTAAATTTGTAAATGTCATATTTCTTATTATTTTATCATAATTTTAAATTTGAAAGTTTTATTAACAAAAATAATTTTCTTCGTGTTAAAATCACATTTAGTAAAATTAATATTTGTAAACATTAACAAATTTAAAAATGAAAACAAATACTCCGATCCAAACTTCATTACACATCTCACACGTTTGAAAGTGATAATTATCATGGGCGGAGTTAGGGGGTGGCCACCCCATTTCACGAATACCCAATTTTCAAAAAAAAAAATATTTTCCTTACGTTTTGAAAAATTAAATAAAATTAGTGTTCGACTAGAGATCATCAACTTTCGACTACTTTTTTGACCATCTTTTAATTACGCCATTTATAGTAATGCCAGATGACAAAGATTACAAAATCAACAATGTATAAAATACCTCGAAATTGTTATCGGAGTCCGGAGATATAGAACAAGGAAAACCAAAATGGCGAAATATCAATCCATATATATTTTTTTATAACCCCCGTGAGACGGATGATTGGAGACTCGTCATCAACCGTTGAAATAATGGCCAATTGGTAAAATTAATGACATGAAATGAGTTATTATTATTAATTATTAATTTCGAATATGTCCTATACTAGATATTACTCGTCATATTTCAGTCGACTTACAAAGTAACAAGTTGGTGCGAACAAATAGGATCTTTATATATTTTATATAATTTATAATATTAAATGTTTCGTTGTGTCATTGTCACATGCTGTATCCAACATGCAGGTTGACAATTTGGTGCACGTATAATATTAAAATTCTTTACGTACGTACCGAAAATGTTGATTTGGCTTGGGTCTTGGGATAGGACGGAATCTAGTGATGGCCACTCGGTTAGTAAAATAGTAGTTAAGGGATAAGTTAATATTGGCAACCTAGCTACGAGCTAGTGATGAGTTACATATTTACCTATTCCTAAAATGACATCTAATTAATTATATACTATTCTTTTTGAAAAACCAATAACCATAGTTTTGTTATGATTTTTGTTCCATGAAGTATAACTAAACTAAAGAATTTGATTTCGAATTCATTTAATTTAATTCTTGATTCAAATTAATTTAAAAAGTCAAAACATCTATTTTCTCTCTCGCTTTTTATGTTTCTTTCTATCTCAATCATAAGTCGTAAGGGTAATTGATATAGATATTAGGGACGTGTGAATATATGAAAGATTAGGGGCAAAGCAATGGACCAAAAAAAAAAAAAAAGAAATAGGGCTAAAATTGTATCAAAACTGGAAGTTTGAAGATGTGAAGTGAAGTTGTCTAAATTTTATTATCATTTTGCCGCTTAGTAATGTGGAGTAATAATCACTCATCATACGTCTGGTGGGGTAACCCCGTTAGACGTATACTTGGCGGGTGATGATTGAATAGATCGGAAGAGCACGGGACATTATATGTGATCAAAATTGATGTAGAGTAACAATTGAAGGAAATAAATTGACGGAAGGAATGAAACGCATGAATATATGAAAGATTGAGGGCTGAATATGGGAATAAAAATAAATGAGGATAAAATTGTGTTAAAATTGAAAAATTGAGAAATACATACATGTGATAATGGAAAAATTTTCTAGTACTCCAAGTGTATTTTAGACTCATTACAGACATATGTAATTATGAGACCTACTTATCTGATCCACTAGATTTGGTTAACTCAGCACAATTAACATGGTTAAATTTACATCGAGTTTTTATATTTTCCTTCTTTATATTTTCTTCTTCTGTTTTTTGTCTTTTTATATTTAAATTCAACCCACCATTTTCTATACCATGTATTTTGTTTTATTTCTTCTTCCTTCCCTTTTTTGTCCCCATTTCACGTTCCTGTTGTGATATTTCTCAGTTTGTTATCGATTTTTTATTTTTTAATTTTTCAGCTTTATTTTTTATTTTTATATAATGGTTTATAGAAGATGGCTAATGGAAAATAAAATTAAAATAGCTAGTTGTATTCTAGTTTATTTATTTTATCCGTAATTAATATACTGATAGTTTTGAAAATTTTCACATGATTTTATTTTCTGGGATATGTTTTCTTTTGGTTTATCTTATTGAAACCAAGTTATTCACTAGGGCAAAATGATTTTATTGAAACCGAAAAAGTAACAATTTTTACTCAACGTTATTTAAAAAATTTTGTATGAAACAGTTTTTTTCTTTTAGCATTCTGTAAAACTAAATAGAAACTAGTTTTAAACATGAATCTAGAGACTTATATAAGAGGAACGTGAAAAAGGGGAAAAATTGAGAAAATTAAAGTCAAGTTCAATGTAATCAAACACGCTGAAGAAAGAAGGTGAAAGACATAGGTATAAAAATTAGAGGTAACTAACTGTGTTAACTTGACGAGTTAACTAAATTATTAGTGGGTGAAATAAGTGAGTGCAACAATTATATACGTCTTAAAATGAATGAATTGAGTACGAGTCAACAATATATGTGATAGTACTACTGTACTAGAAGTTTTTGGGCGAGGTAAATTGCAATAAAGATCACCAACTTTTGCATTTTTTGGTCCCTGACCTTTAAATATAGACAAATTAGTCTCCAACATTTGCGTTAAGTTGCACCTTTCATCCAAATTTATATAACTATCTAAACGAAATACTATTATAATTAAAATTAATTTTAAGTTAACTTCATAGAAATGTGCATATGTGTGTAGAAAAGCGATTCTTATGTATAATAATAAAATTTCAATTATTTTGTCATTTTGGATATATGTCACTTTTCTATATTATTACTTGACATGAACTTCAAATTCAATTTAAGTTATAATAAGATTCTAGTTAAATGATTATTAAACGGTGCCTTAATATTTTAAATTAAATATACGCATTTGAATGAAAGTGCAGCAAATAACTACAAAGATTGAGGACTTATTTATTCAGATTTAAAGGTTAGGGACCAAAGAACAACAGACACACAAATGACAAGTGTCTCCGTTTGGTAGCGTTAAGGAAGAGCCACAAAACTTGTATTGTGTCCTACTAGGGTTTCTGCGCCAGAAGCTTCAACCAGTATGGACATTGAAGGAGGACCGACATTCAGAGATATTAGGAGATATTATTGTGAGTATTGTGGTATCTGCCGCTCCAAGAAATCCCTAATTTCATCTCATATCCTATCCGTCCACCAGGTAATTATGTGTATAATTTGGATTGCGCAGTGATTAGATGGCCGTACGATACATTGTGTTGTTTGTAATTTCGCTTGAGGTTATGAATTTGTTGGGTTTTTGTTTGTAATTTTTGTACTATGCTGTTTGTATATTTGCTTGATATTATGAATTTGAACGGGTTCTAGTCGTACTTGGTGTTGTCAACTGAATTAGCCACTAAACTTTTTGGTATTGCGTTAATTATAGGAGGAATTGAAGGAGAAGGAGCAGAATGAAAAAATGGAGAGGGAAAGCAAGAATAGCTGTGAGGAGTGTGGCGCAACTTTTCAGAAGCCAGCTCACTTGAAGCAGCATATGCAAAGCCATTCACTTGAAGTAAGCTGATTAATTAATTGGATTTAAGACTCTGTAACTATCAGCGAGGTCAATTGTTTTCTGGATTCAACACATTGCCTTTTGTTATGCATCTTATTAGTGTGGAACAAACAATTTTTTGATTTGTTGGGTTTTGATGTTTTCGACATTTCCATCTGAATGATAGTGGAGGAATAGACAAAATTGCACATTCAAAATTTGAACTTTCAAATTGCATTTAGGAGGGGAGAACTGCGTCAGGCCATAGCATTATAAACTGATTAGTTGTGGGGATGTTTTTAATTCATGAGCTTTTGTTTATCTTGTCTTGAAGTTTGCATGTGTCAAGCTTTCATCTGCGATTTTGTTGAGCATGTTTAATTAACTTCTCGTAAATGGTCCTTATTTCTTGTTCCCTTTCATTTCAAGTGTGCAAAATGTTGCAGATTGATGTAGTCATGGAAAAAACTTGTGATGTATGGCTGGCGTGAAGCATTGGATCCCATAATAAGAACTCCAAAATGCGAGGAAGGCAATATTCCTTGAATGGATCAGTACCAGGTGGGGGACTGCCTGAGAAGCTCCATCAAGTGAGCCTTAATCACGCCTATTTGTTTGAGGTTTGAGAATTCACCATGGGAGTGGAGGTTCTTTATTTTCTTAAAGGTAGTTCTGCAATGGTTCTTTTCTCACAGTACACTTTACAGAGGCCCTTCACATGTCCGGTCGATGATTGCCACTCAAGCTACCGAAGGAAGGACCACTTGACCAGACATCTACTTCAGCATCAAGGGAAATTGTTTGAATGTCCCATCGATACTTGTAAACACAGGTTTGCATTTCAGGGCAATCTGAAGCGGCACATGAAAGAATTCCATGATTCCCCTACTTCTAGTACTGTTGAGGGCCCCAAGGAACACGTCTGTCCAGAAGTTGGGTGTGGAAAGGTGTTCAAATATCTATCAAAATTACGTAAACATGAAGAATCCCATGGTAAGTATACCTTTGGAGTTCCTGTTCTAGTAATGTATGCTTCTGATGATGGTTTTGCATTTACGGATGATTTATGCTTTGAGTGAAATTGTTGGGCTGAACGCAGTTAAATTAGATACGGTGGAAGCATTCTGTTCCGAGCCAGGATGTATGAAATATTTTACAAATGAAAAGCACCTCAAGGAGCACATTTGGTCTTGTCATCGATATAAAATCTGTGAGATATGTGGGACCAAGCAGCTTAAGAAGAATATGAAGCGGCACCTCCACATGCATGAATCAGAGGTTTCCTCGAAGAGAATCAAGTGTAGTTTCCACGGGTGTTTGCATACGTTTTCAACAGTAAGAAGCTATGACATTGTTTATCTTTTTTAAATAAGTCCAGTGTTAAAACAAGTATACAATTCATGAACTGGGGCTATTTTTAATGTGTTTATATATGGAACAGAGATCAAATCTCAATCTACACATCAAAGCTGTTCACTATGAGCTTAAACCATTTGCCTGTAACATTGCTGGATGTGGCATGAAATTTGCATTCAAGCACGTCAGAGATAACCGATCTGAAAAATCCGGGTGCCATGTCTATCCTCAGGTAAGTTTAGGCCTGACCATTCTATAAGTTATCTCTGGAATCAGAGTACTTCCCTTTATATCAAAGAAACATCACCTGCAGTTACTATGATACTGAATCTTGCCACTGTGTTATTTTCCAGGGAGATTTTTTAGAATCTGACGAGCAATTCCATACAAGACCGAGAGGTGGCAGGAAAAGAAAGAACCCAGAGATCGAGAGCTTGACAAGGAAGAGGATTGTTCCACCTAGTGATTCAGATCTCATTAGACAGGAGGGGCCTGAATACCTATCATGGCTACTTTCTGGAGATTCGGTGGAATAGCAGACGGGTGTGGTTTGTTTATTATTTTGCATCAAGGATAATTGTTTAAAAACTGAACCTTGTTCCCCGTTGGAGTACCAGTATTTTGTTCAGAAGGGAAGAAGTTCTGTAGTTAATCAATGTGTACGAAAGCTGCAATTCCCAATGCATCCAATTTCGGGGTCAGCATTCCCTTCGGCGATGTAGAAAATAGAACGTAAAAAGTTTGATGTCAATATGTTTAAAAATTTTCTCATATTTTTAACGAATTATATCCAGGCTGTATAGTGGATTATGTTGAGAAAAACGTTAAAAGGATCCCATAGGGAATTTCAACATAAACAGCGCCGGTTTACTTGTAGAACCAGTATTGTCAAAAAAAAACGAAAGAAAATTCTGTAAGTGTATTAAGCACTGTAGATCCCGTTTCTATAGAAATTTTACTCATAGCTCTACGAAGTGTGAATTGTATTTCACAGGGACTAAAACTATAGGAAATTTCAGGCGCCATGGTGGTGACGTGTTATCAACATATCACCATTTACTCTTCAAATCATATTAGAGCATCTCTGTTGCTTTAGTTTTGGTGCATGGTCCAAAAAAGAAAGAGGAAGACAAAAAAAAAAATTGTGGAACCCATGTTTTTTCTTTCAATTTTCTTTTACTTTTAATAAATTTTCTCTTATTTAAACAACTTTTTCCTCACTCTTCATCGTTTCACTTGTAATAGAGCTTTATCCAAGACTTCTCCACCACGATTTTATTATTATTTTTGAATTTCTATATCTATCTTCTTTTTCACTTTTTCCTCTTTTTTTCCTACACCCCTTTCTATTAATTTTTAATTTAAAAAATATATTTCTCTCTACCCATGACCCAAGACCACAACTAGTGATGGCAACGGGGCGGATCCGCGCCCCCCCCCGGTGTCCGGCCCCAATAACATTTTCCGCCAGCCCACCCCGCCCCGACCCGATCCGACCCGATCCGACCCGACCCGACTTGACTTGATTATTTCGGGTCGAGGCAGTTCGGGTAGGGTCGCAGGTGGTTCCGTTTGCTACCCCATTTAAATATTTTTTATTTATTTATTTATTTTTTGGATTTGGTGGTGAATTTTGGAGTTTCTAAGCTACCTGAAATTAACAATCATTCTAAAAAAAAATTTTAATAAAATTTGGATTTTATAATTGCTTTTTTTCTTTTATCTTTCTTTTTTTAAAAACACTAAATGGATAGGGGTGCCACCAACCTGCGGGGCAACATTTTTTTGCCTCGTTAGGTTCCGGGCACCCCGGGTTAGCGGCCGGGTCGAAGTAAATTTTCATCCCTAACCACAACTACATGCATTGGAGATGCTTAGTGGTGGCAATTTAGTGCTTGATTTTTTTAGGGAAATGGATATAAAAGGGTATAAATATGAATATGAAACTATTTGTAAAAATAGGTATTCATTATTGTTATATTCTCAAATTTAGATATAATAATTGCATTTATAGGCATTATTCACTATTTTTATATAAAAAATTTGGAAAAGGTTATTATTATTTGTTAAAATATTGATTCTCTTTATTTATTTATTATAATAAAAAGAAATTCAATTAAATCTGTATTCCAACCACTCTATTCAATTTGTCTGACTTTTGCCGTCATGCCTCTGAAAATGATCTCCTCCCACCTGTCTAGTGGGCTATCCTATCAGACGGGTGACATGAAGGGCTGCCATTGGGTAGCCCCCATGTGCCTGGGCCCAAGCACGTGGGGGCTGCCCAATGACAGCCCCCCATGTAGATGGGTGGCGGGATAAGAGGAGATTAGCACTCGCCATGCCCCTGCCTTTCGTCATCTCCTGCCACCGTCTAATTCCATCTGTCCCGTAAAAATCAGAGTGTGCTTTCCTTTGTCCCTCCACACGGTGTAAACTACTTGTAAATTTACACTCAATGTTTGACATATGGGCAAAAATAGGTATATTTCCTAATTTTTGTAAATTATCATTTTGTCCTAATTTTTAAAAATAAACTTATTGTTATTAACAATTTAATTGTTTTTTTCCAAGACATTTGTAGTCTAGTAGCATCATTGTTAGTTATTTATTTACACTATTGATCAAATGTTTAGTTCTCCTCCCCCACAATCCCCTTGTAAAGTAAAAAAAAAATTATAAATTATTTTTTATACATTAACAATTTAATTTTAATTGTTACCAATTTTATTCTTAAAAGATAATATTTTTTAGAGTAATACTATTTAGCACCACTGGTGCTTGGTACCATATCAATGTGGCATTGAATGATAAGTCAAATTAAGTAGGTCCTTTATTCATGTATTTAATTTCACTTATCATTCAATGTCACATTAGTTGCCACATAAACTGGTGCCAAGCACCACTGGTACTACATAGCATTTTTCTATTTTTTAAGCAATTGAAATAACACGGTCTAGTGACAATGTCATTGCACCACCACTTTTTCATCATCCAGTCATCGCACTCCAATAATATCCTATTATGGTACTCTAGACAAACGAAAAACTCACATGTAGAATCTTGAGCCTTATTTTTGAGACCCTTCAACCCATGTGTGAGTTGGTAATTGATCTAGAGTACTATATTAAGATATTTTCTTCGAGGAAGGATGGTTACAAGTTATAGATTTGCTATTGATTTTGCAATTCTTGGCGGCCTAACTTAAAATTACAATTTTTTAAGGGGAAAAAATAATAAATAAATAAAGCTGACAATTCGACGTAGATGTGACAGTTATTTTATCATTGATATAGAAACTTGGATTGATTTCTATTGAGCTAGATTGACTGTCGTGTTGATACACAGAGCCCGATCTAACTCAATAGACGCACACAAACTTAGAGACGATCAAAGGTTTGATAGGTACCTACCACTAGTTGTACACAAGTTGCTCACTTGCTCTACATAACTTGCCGTCCTCATCTCATGTATTTTATAGAGTCTATTAGACACTATTTTATGGTGTCCAATAAATACAATGACAAACTCCTATTGGATACATTGAGGGCTGGAGCTTACCATACAATCTGTCCAATAGACTCCATAGAAGGACTTGTCCTTATCCTTGGCAATGCGTATTCTCCTTCCCTTCCCCGTACAATGGCAAACCAGTATTCCATAAATGCCACTAATTATGTTCCCTTCCTCGTACAATGGCAAACTAGAATTCCATAAATGCCACTAATTATGTTGATTGGACACGACATCAATCTATAAATTCTTGCAGCTTAATATTTGTAAGTACTTTTATAAAACTAGATAATATGTAGGGCTATTTTTGTTAGATTCGTGCCACATCAAAGTAAAGCTCTTTTAAGGAGCCTTATCTATCTTCTTAGAAAATTTCTAATATTTGTACAAACATTCATAGATTGATACTATGTGTCCTATCAGTACAACTAACATACCCGTGGCAATTCTCAACAAACAATGTAGAAAGTAATATCCCATGTAGTAATCAGCCTTTGGGATATACAGTAAGAATTTTAGCACACACCAAACAAAACAAAACATAGACATACTCAGGATAACTTCCTAGGTAAGTATTTATATTAGCAGAATCAACTCAACTATGTTAGATTCAAAGAGACATTTGAGAATGCACAAATATCTACTGCTACCCTATGGAAAATTTTCATCAATGTACAAGAATCCGAAGCACCAGCAAACTATGCAAGCTACCTTTATACTACATGTATATGATTCAAACTAAGATCTCGTGTTCCTAACTCAGAAAACATATCTACTCCATCTAGATCAAGATTAGCTATGCATCGAGTCAGAAGGGGGAAAATGGCATCTTCTGAATATCTTCCGTTGAGTTCAACATCTCTCACAGGTTTCTGCTCCTAGCACAAGCTTCCTCCCACAATGTCATGGATGTGCTGCTTTATGCGAATTAGACTTGTCTCAAACACATAAGCCAGTTGCTTTACCTGTAAATTGCCCAGCTTGTGGTATCAGATGAGTCAAGATTTTTATGACGCAGTCCAAAATAAACAGTATTGGTTTTAAATGGAAACGTTCAGTAACAGCGACATTTCTGCGATTGTATGATGGTTTCATTGCAGATTCCTGTCATGAGAGACAGCATGATGACCTAAACAATATAAAAATTTTAGTCTTCTGGATCTTATATATCTTCTCTGAGGGGTTGAATCTTGGAGTTAAATTACTAAGATTTGGAAACAAAGTGATGCAAATTGAAGTCAAGATCTGCTTAAGAAGCTCCTATATCTCTCACAAGCAGAAAGAAATATTAGCCCCTCCGCAAATACCAAGGAGCAGAAGGTTTGAAACACGAGTGAAGATGCAAAATCAGTTTTCTACTAGGTTGCAGCTGAATTAATCCCACAACCATATACTGAACACTAGAAGAATGCTGATCAATTAACCATGTAACTCGACCAGGTTTGACCATTTAATTTTCGCTCCAATTTCATGTTTCCCAGTTCCCCAAAATTGATAATCATGATTCTCATGTCTTTCTTTCCTCTCAACAACCTTGCAGAAAGAACAGAAAAGGAAAAAGAATGAAGTATGATTCAGTGTTCTAAATAAAACATTACACTGAATAGACATTGAACTGTGCTCATGCAAACAATCAGTTGTAAGAACTAGCAGAGAAGGTAGCTTCAACTGATGTGTTTCAGATCTGTTGAAATTTAGTGCCACAAAAGAAGAGCATGAATAGATATTCCAAATAGACTCACGAGCACTAACACAGTTCATCTATGAAAAACTGGCAGCTGAACATATCAATGTTTTGCTAAAAAAATAATTAAAAAAAAATGTACCTCAATAAGGCATCCAGAAGTAAGATTTACACTCTGTTGAGGTGCTAATTTTTTGCCATTGACATGGATAGAAAATTTCCCCAAGTTCTTCAAATGGAACACCCCATGCGAATCCAGCTCTATAATAGCCTTATCAGAGGTAGACAGCAAAACAAGTGAAGCCGTGCCAAACACACACTGATAATCATATATCTTTTTGGTTATTCCCATCGACATTAGGGCACAGAATCCACGTCTAAATTTCATTTCAGTAGTTTAGCAAAACAAGGAAAGAAATGATTATTGTGATAATTGCAACACCACAAAGATATAAGTCAGTTGTCTATGTTAGCAAACCAATTCTATTTCAAAACAGAATTTGGTCAAACAAATCACATCAATACATCAAGGAAGACCCACACGTACTACACAAATCTCAACCACTCATTCTAATAAAATCTCTTTTTATTTCAATAGAACTAGATTGCTAAAAGGGGCGTACTTTTCCTATTACAGAATTGTATAAATTTTTATAGCATGTTAAGGTCGAGTTGTCATTACTTAAAGAATAAGAATTGCATTGACCTACAGAAACTAACTCTGGCAAATGGAAAATGATAGCATTTATTACCTTAAAAAATTTTCTTATCCTGTTCTTTTCAAAATTAAATGGATAACATGCTTTAACTTTAACCAGAAACTAATTATATCCAAACAGAGAAATGAAATTATTGTGTTTCACTTTATAATATGACAAAAGGAGTAGCAGAGATATTGTGGGTCTTACAAATGTGTTGATATTAAGTAAATAGTAACCGAAGGTGCAGTGGGTCTAGGAAATGTGTAGTGGATATTGATTCAAATTATGCTTGTTTGCTTCTCATTATGAGAGTGAAATTATAATGAGTTGAATGAGTGGTGGGGATTTAATTGAATTTTGAAATGTGTGGTGATGGTTGTGCATTTGTCAAATCAGGGTAGGTATAATTATAATGAGAAAAATAAAAAGTATCAAACAAGCCCAAAAATTAGCAAATTATAATAAATCCAATTATAATGGAAAACAAACAGCCTAACATGAATAACAAAATTTTGGAGCAAGTTATTTTTACCTGCCGACGAGAAATTTTATTAGCACGACCTTCTCTCCCCAAGTCAATGTCAACTTTAACATCTTCAGTTGATCTCCCCAGCAAGACCTATGAGAATTGAAGAGGTGTCTGAATTATTCCCATGTTATTCATTATATATGGGTGTTTGATTCTCATTATGATTTTGAGGCAATTATAATGAGTTGAAATGATTGGTGATGATTTAATAGATGTTTGAAATGTGCTGTTGTAATTGAGTAGTTGTCAAATCAATAATAGGTGAGAATTATAATGAGAAACAAACACCACTAGATGGTTGTTTGATTCTCATTTTCAAACTCAAATTGTAGGTGAATTACAATGAGAAACAAACACCACTAGATGGTTGTTTGATTCTCATTTTCAAACTCAAATTATAAGTTCACCTACTACTGATTTGACAACTAAATTACAACAACACATTTTAAATCTTCATTAAATGTCCACCACTCATTTTACCTCATTATAGTTTCCTCCTTATAATTTGAATTGATACTGAGAATTAATACAAAATAAAAAATCTGCGATTTTTAACACTGGGTTTGCTAATCTTGTACAAAAATAAAATGGAGTGGATGAAACTACAATTATGGTACAGTGTCTAGAGTTGTGAATAAGTTGATTTGATACGAACCGAAGCTCAGCGAAAACAGAGTTTAAGCTTTGAGTTTATTTTTATTTAAGTTCTTATAAATCTATCTCTTGAGATTATAATTTATTTATGATGATTCTATAACACAGTACACCGAATACATCAAATAGTTACTACCGTTGTATTAAGGACAACAATATCTCAGAATACTCTCTATGCTGCTCCATACTCAAAGGAGGCGGAAAAAGAAAAACACTGTCCCCCAACTTCCCCAAAACCTTCCACAGTTCCTCAAATCCTCTCAAAATATCTCGAAATTTTCAATTGCTCAACTAACTCTAACTCACAACAAAATAATGGCTGCTGCATTGCTTTTCCATCTCTCTATGGCTCTGGCGTTTCACATCAATAACCAAAACTGTCGGTTGGAAAGAGAAAAAGTTCTTGAATGTGGCTGTTGAGTGCGCGGATCCTGATAACTTTGGAGAGTCATCATGGTGATAAAATGTGAAAATGAGTTCTGCTCGTTGACACAAACCTCTATTAACAACAAAAATTGCAATTTATGATACCTCATTAGTTCAAGTATGTACTATATATTTATACGTGCATAAGAATCACCAAATCTCTCCTTTTCTTTTCTAGGCACATATCTAGACCCTCTACCTTTAATTGACAAATTCAACGTGGAATCAATTCAATATTAAAAACTTAAGAACTTAAAATGGACACTGAAACAAGTGAGTCAAAAGCCCCTAGCCCATTTTTTAGTTTTCAGCCAAATTTTCAAGTTTTTGTCAATCTCATGAACCACGTGAATCAGATGGAAATGTGATCCCCATCTGATTCGATATGATTCAAACACGATTCTTAAGATATATGATCTTTTGGTTGATTTGGTAATAACATTTCGATATAAATTAGATAGGAAACGGGATGTATAATCTTCGACAGCCCATTTTATGGAACGTGTACATTACATATTAGAAAATAGTTTATGTACTCAGGGAAATAATGTTTTCTCATACATCAATCAACTTAAATAACCGAATATCAATAGAATATTTGATTGTTTATGTATATTACACATTTTCAAGCATACAAGTGCCAGCTAGTAAAGCATTTCTATTTTAAATAAAACCTGGTCAAACCAATCACATCCACATATTTGTTGACTTGCAGTTGTATTACACAAATCTCAACCACCAATTCTTACAATCATTCCTATTTTTAAATAGAAATAGTTTGCTACTGAACTGTTTTCATGTTTCAAAACACTATAGACTCCAGCATAAATTAAAGAACTTGCTTCAGACCCTGGATTTCATTACATAAAATTTGTTCAAGCTTGACTTCAAAATAATCAATAAACAAGTGAGCCCCGAAATCCTACACTCAATACCATAATTGTAAAACACTAGAGCAGTTAGTTTATAGCTCCAATTTTTCTTCAATTAAAACTTACTGAAATGCAGGTGAGTTCCTTCAATGACAGCAAGAAAATCAAAGGAAAAAGAGGTGACAATTCTCACAGAGAACTTGTGTAAGATTTTCAAAGTTGAGCTTCTGCACAACTGCTTCAACAATTTCATATTGTCTTCAATCAACTCACATTTAGTGCAATGTTTAGAAAATTAGACCGGTCAATGAACTGGAAAAGGCAACAGTTCAAGGGTCGAAACGTCTAACCGGGTCAAACTGGGGTCAAACCGTTTTTAATTAAAAAATTCAAAAATAAATATTAATTATAAATTTGCGACAAATAAAATTAATATAAAAAAGGAGAACATGGTGAAATCAGAGCCCAAGTTTGAATCCCGCGTGATTTGTAGCTTAGAAGTACAAAGAATGCTAATTTTAAAATGGTTGCACAATCCCACATCGAAATTTCAGTGTAAAAGTACCGAGGCAGTGTCTTATAAATAAACTGGGTTCCCTTGGATGGATTGTTAAACTTGGGTAAAATGGAGATTTGAGTGGGCCCAAATAGGTTAGGCTATTGATCTCAAGTTCTTTAAAGATTTTATTTGATTTAACAATAACTAATTATAGTAATTTTAACCAGTTGAACCGGACCGGATTTTGGACAGGTTTCCGGTTTTCCCAGTTGAACTGGCCGGTCCGGTCCGGTCTGGTTTTCAGAACATTGATTTAGTGGTGGAGCACTTAGAAACATCACGGAGCTGCTAACATATCAGAGTTCTTACAAATCCTCTCTTTTCTTGAGAAACACAGACCCCAGCCCAAAATCTTATGCATTATTCATTACTCAGTGTAAACGAGCGAGTCAAATTTCATCAGAATATTCCCTAAAGGTTGAAAGCGCATGTGCATTGTCACTGTTTCATAATTACTGAAACAGATGTCTGGAGAAATAATTTAACCAAATTTTCATTTTTTGGCTAACCTACCTAACATTCTGCAAGCACTCAATGCTTCTCCGGGCTTAAGGTTAAAACACTCAAGCAGGTGAAATTGCGTCAGTTTAGGAATTGACACGCTTACGATATGCAAATGCAAAGCCCGATTTAGATCATCAAGAAGCAACCAATACTGCCTGCTTAAATAATTTAGGGGAAGAAAACTAAGAGTACCTGAGGTTTCATAATTAAGTGCCTTGATCGGTGACCAATTAAAACGGCAAATGCTCCCTGCGCCGCCATGGCTCTCTGCATATAAGCCTCGGCAGCCTGCTCCAGCCTTATTATTGTTCTCTTAATTTCTTCATGCTGATATCTTAGGACTGCAAATTTTTCAGTCAAAATTAATTAAATGTAAAGATCGCAAAAGATTATTTTAGTAAATATCAAATATATAAAGTAGAACAAAATAGCATTTTAAAACATCTAACAAAATACAAAATGCAACCACTAGTGTTCTGTCAATAAAATTCATGAAATTGAGGAAAAAGAAAGGTCCTTTAGCTAGCTTATAAATTAGAACATATTTTTAGTCACTCCATAAAATGCAATCAACCCAAGAATAAATATAAAATCTAAACAAAGTCGTCAATCAAACTACAGCTCAAATAAGAAATCATTATTAACTTTCAACGAGCACAGGTCTCTAATACAAATAGGAAATAATTAAGTACATGTAAGCATCAAAGAGCTACCTTTTTGGTTTGACCGCAAATCAAAGTAATCTGGACTCAAATCCATATCGAGAATCTGCAAGAACAGGTAGAAACGTTGAGGCACACATGCAACAGAAGGAGAGGGGTAAATTAATATGATTTTACAATTTATTACCATTGCTTCTACATCAGAAAAATAAGGTATGTCAAAATCATCCTCTGAAGAGAACTCTTCTTGATCTGAAACTGAAGGCTTTTCGATTTGCTCTTGGACTATCATTGTCATAGAACTCAAGTCAGTATTTGATTCCCCAATCTTTGGAATTGAAATTGCAGCATCTACTTCCTTATTACTGCCAATAGCAATTTTCTGAAAGCTTTGAATGTCATCTGGACTGCGAGTATGCTTATTTGGACAAGGACTACTAGGTCCAGGTTCATGATCAAGATTCTTTTCCTGTTCCATTGTATTTGCATTCACTGACCTGCTACCACTAGGACCTTCACTATTTTTTGCATTTCTGAGTGACAAATGTTGGATGTTACTCTCAGGCAACTCAAATTTAATCCCTCGATCACGTTGTTTTGCACCCATATCTTTCTGCTTTGGCAGCCCTAATATTGGAGCAAGAATGTGGGAATCTTTCCTGTTGTTCTTCAAACTAGATCCTCCAATTGCTTTTTGAGTACTTGGAAAGTCCTTGATAAACGAGGCCGTTGGATAATAAGCTTTGTGAATTTTCCAGTCCGCACCTGAGGAATTAGGCGGTGATGGAAACCTGAAGGGTAGAAAAACATCATCATTGCTAGGAACTTCTGTGTCCTCGCAATTTAATGTGCAATGTATAACTCCATTACGGTATTCAGGACCAAAAGCTTTCACATTAGATACGTCAGGTGCAACTCGAGCTTTTGGGAAGCCACGCTGGTCATTGCAGTGCATCAGCCCCTTTTCACCCAAGTCTGCGAGACATGTACTGGTACTAACAGTAAACTGCACACCAGGAGAACCCAAGGCTGTCGATTTACTGACATCCGGCAACTCACTCCTATTAGGAGAATCCAATAGAAGTGAACGCAAACCATCAAGATAAGACTTTTCAATTGTATTGTTTTCATCAGTATCCATAAGTAGAGGCTCCTCGTTTGTGAAGTCAAATAAAGTATTGGATAATTGCTCAAAGTAGTCCTCTTCGCCAGGAGTTAAAATTTTCATGTCCTCAGGAGGCACTGGATTTTTCAAATCAGAATTTAAATCGTGATCATATCCCAGTGTGTCCATGCTATTTGCATCACCAGAATGGGGGAATATGAATGTGCCTCCTATCTGCAGATCCTTCTCTCTAAACTGAAACGGCATAGTGGGTTCAGGAATGCCCTCAACAGTACTCCATATTGGCATTTGAGTCGCGGTTGAAGAAAACTCAAAATTATGAAATGATGTGCCTTCAAATTCAGAAGTCACATTCCCCTCGCAATTATTTATATTACCAAATACAGCTGGGTCATCAACCTCCAAACTCCCATCTTCAAATAAGCTGCCACCTGGCAATATGTTTGATTGACCAAATACAAGAGCCGGACTATGATCACCAGGGAGAGAAATATCTTTTTCATAAGTGGGACAAGAGCTCTGAGACACATCTTTTCCACCAAATGGAAGATGTTCAACATGGTTATCAATAAAGGGGGCAACATCATGAACAGTGGAATCTGCAGCACAAGTTGCAAGATCTGGAAATGAAGGATTTACCATGACAAAATCAGGGTCATGAATTTCAAAATGATCTGGACCCAAATTCTCAATCATGCAGTCTGAAGGAGGTTCATTCCCATTTTTGCAATACATACGCCCTCGCCCACGTAGAAAATTAACATCCATCATATTAAATGGCTCATTAGAAATTCTTTTCCGCATAGAGTAGTAACATTTACGAATACTTTCAGATTTTCTCTTCCCTGAAATGCATCTTGTCTCCTTTGTACCATCCAACCTATTAGGTTTAGATAGTAAAGTTGAACCAGAATGCTCAAATTCAATCATGCAATTTGATGCCTCCGCAGAAATAATAGGGTCATATAGGAGAGAATACCAGCGATCTTGCAGTTCCTGAATAGTAAATCTTCTAGAAAAATGAACAGCACCTTTAGCAAGGGATTCCAGAGAAGCACCAGCCTGAAGATAAAAGGAAGGAAAACATATATAAATAGGTGCTGCTTTTGTGTGAGAGTTATTAAGAGGATACGGACCCAGAAGGGCTAAAGTAAAATTGCTTTCATATCAAGAGTCAAAAGCAATGCAGTATACTAGGGCTTAGTTTGGCATTGCTGGAGCTTGTCCAATAAGCAGCTTATACTTTGCTGGATAAAAAAGCTGATGCGAGAAGAATTAGTTTAGTGCTTGGTAAGCCTTTTTGCTAAAATTGTTGTACGGTCTAAAAATAGTTTTTAAGTATTTGGTAAATTTAAGTGTATCATTGCTATGACCATTTATATTTACTAAAAAGTATACGATTTAAATCTTCATTTATTATTATATGGTATCCTTATTTTTTACCTTTTATGAATAATAATATGTAATATTTATGTTATCTCACAAAGAACTACCAAAATTCGACAAGGAATAACTGAAAGCGAAAATGTATTCAAAATCTTTTTTGTTGGAAAAAATTATTTGAAATTAATCAATTAATAAAAATATACAAATAAATAAATAAACACATATATTGTACAATCAAATAAATTATGATTTAATGAAAAAATTTAAATAAAACAGATTGTTGCATAAGATGGTTTGTAAATTTTCTCTCTTTTTTTTATATATAGGGTTAAATTATTTAATTATTATTAATTGCAGAAGTTAAAATTAGAAGTTAAGAAGTTACTTTTCTGCTACTTCTCAAAATGTGTTGTAGGATGTTATTGCTTATCCAATAATCACTTTTTCTAAAATTTACCAAACACTTTCATTAGTTGTGCTTCTCAAAAATGCAGAAGTTGGACATCCAACGGCAATCTCAAACAAAGCCTAATACTCCAATAATACTAGCAGAAAAGCATCAACAAAATTTTGCAAATCAGAAAGCCAAGAGTTTTTCAGTAAACTTGGGGTCCATTTCATAAACTGATTATAATTGGTCTCATTTACAATAAAGGTAATGATGTGCTTTCTGGCTACATGTCAACCATAATGGATTATATGTATTATTGATGTGATAGGGATCATCACATCAACAAAACATGTCAAATATAGTGGTTGACACGTAGCGAAAAGTACAATAATTACTTTTATTATAAATAAGACCAATTCCTTACGTTAGAATCTCAATAACAGTGGCTTAATAGTAAACACAAGACAAAAAGATTTTTTTTTTTTTTTT
>CAVNYN010219187.1:0-13516 GCA_963692815.1 Nyctanthes arbor-tristis
TTTGCTTAACAGCTTGCTCAGGATTAGACTCTGAAGTCATTGGTTTTTGAGCAGCCAAATCGTCCGACTCAGTCTCAGATATCAATTTTGCATCAACCGGTTCAGCCTTCTTAAAATCGACATCAGTCAAAACTACCCCATTACCTGTCCCTTTAACACCATTGCTCATGATTGACTTGGGTGCAATTTTGACACTGGGATTTTCTTCTTCAAGACTTGTTCCTTCAGTAACTTCTTTCGCAACCTGCTCAGATAACAATTAGGCCCAATTGATCACTTTCAAGATCTGAAACCAAGCATTTCCACATCTATTTATCAATAGAACACTTCGCACAGCTTATCAATGTACCAAACTCCTCGGCCTACATTATACCAGTTACCTAATTTAGCAGAAGAACTTGCAGCATTTCAAGAAAGCATAAGAGGAAACAGAAATCATTGGAGAAATGCAAAAGCAGGGGTTGCAAGGCTATCAAGTTTCCAATGAATGCATGAATAGGAAATTTTGTTTCACTGCAAGTCCTGCAAAATATTAACATGATATGCTAATTTGCCAAAAGGGACTTCACTGATTTTTTTGCACATGTATTACTGCCGGATGGCATCATATGATTTGTTAATGTATTAGTTGAAACTTGCATAACCACTTAGTCGTGTGCATTGATTATGCACCGATAATGGAGTTATTGCTGACTTAGCCAGACAGGTTAAAATATTAACCAAATGCAAATACAAGCCACACCAAACTCTACATTTAGTTTATTCTTCTCAGCACACAAGCAAGTGGATCACAATCATAAACAGCATTGAAAGAAGATGTAAATATATCTTCTAATAACAATAAAAACCAAAACAAAACAATGTAGCAAATTATGTCCATGTTAGTTTCCTTACCTCTATTTCAAAATAAAAATACAATGGTAGAGAGTTGTGCCTTACTCGTTGGCCACGAAGGATGTGTATGGGAATAATTTTAACGAATTTGAGTTGAAATAAAATAGAAAAACAATATGGACTATGTAAACGGAAATAGAATAGGGGGAGGTATAGAATAATAGGAGTACACAAGGATCATCATTTTCTAGCCCAGGAAGAACAAGGTGAAGTTGGACTTAAGGATTAAGAATTTCAAGCAGTTCTGCCCCAGCTAATAGTAACTACACCACAAGCAAAAATAACAATCAAATGTAAAGAGAAGGAAACATACCGACTGGTCGCCACCAGTACTATTGCTCTTATGGACAGTAGGACCATCAGTCCCTTTGCACAAAGAAGAGACAATCTCACTATAATCATCCAAAGAAATCCCCAAAGATTTTACAGTTCGTTTCAGGTATGGTTGAAGCTTGACTGCACAGTTCTTGAATACTCTCTCCCCCAATTTTGTCGCAGCTGGCAGAAACTCCTGGAAAAATAATTTTTATTTGCACTGTAAAATAGAAAATATTAAAAAAAAGGGAAAATTATGAATGCTGACTGACCTCATTCTTCCTTTTCACGCTGGCGATAAGGATGGTAAGCAGTTCTGAAGGGATAGCTTCACTTTCATCTAATATAAGAGTCATAATTGTCTCCATGGACATAAGGATATTTTCTGGATGATAATCTCTGAAAGTTGCACAAAAGCATACATCAGCTGCTGAGAGAGAACAGAACAGCATTTCTTTGTAACATACCATGAGTTGCAAGGGGCGAAAAAAATAAACGTACTCTCTCAAATAAGAAGTTCATTAATGACATCAGATGCAGAATGGTGAAGGATAACAGTTACAACACATAGAAGTATGACTGACTTAATAAGCATTACTAAACAATCCAAGCCAGTTGAAAGAAGGGAAAAGCTCAAGGCAGTTCACCATTTAGAGAGCCATCTATGTAAATAACGATAATTTAAATGGCATATAAGGCGTCATTTGTTTCATGATGAGACTGCTACAGAAAGTGTACGGTGATTCTTGCCAGGTTACAGCAAACCCAGATATATAAGGAGAGGATTTCATATTAAATAGATTGAGCAAGAGACTTTGTTATACATTTTCCGCAATATTTCTCTGCATAATAAATTTCGAAACTCTATTACAATATTATTACTTGATGCACAGAGGACTGAAGGGTCCATTTGATTTTGATTTTCTCAAAATCAATTCTCACTTGAAACTCATTTTCAACCACACATTCACTTATAAAAATAATTTTGCTCGTAGATTCATATTCTCCTTACTTTTCAACCACATATTCTCCCAAAAAATCACTTTTCAATCAAAACCATACGAGCCCTTAAAAATAATGATCACAAGGGTTATTGTGATAAACAACTAATAAATCTCATAGCCAGATATCCCATCTCATATTCTCTTCCTCCACATACTAACTTATCTTCCCCGCGCAACATGAACTAAAATTGTAACTGCCAATTCTTGTAGAAAGTGAAGAAAATCCTTAGACAAATGACTTAATATAGTTGAAAAGTTCAACTCGGGCCCTGATAATTTGAGAAGAAAACATTGATTTGTAACAAAAAAGACAGAGCCAGAAACTTTCATTTATCTTTTACCTACGCCAGCCCACTCTTTTGTCATCTGAGGTTTCTTGTTTGATCGTCAAACTTTTATACGTAACAGATTACATGGACATTTATCAAACCAGAAGATGCTAAACAAGTAGCACTCATTTTGACAAATTATTCAAATTGCTTCACATTAGATACTAGGAAATCATCTTATACACATGGCTCAATTCAACTCAAATTTCCATATTACAATGGTTGTGGGTCTGTAAACATTTCACACCTTTAGAAGAATTTGATCACTCACTTTAAGGCATGTCGCATTCTTATCTAGTGGTTGAAGTTTGAAATCTAAAACTAATTTCATGATCATGGACAAACTTTTTCCCCAATTTATTAGATTTACCGCTGGATTTTTCAAATTTCCTTGTTATGAGGTAATTACTGAGTTCTCTTATTGTAATACAGTATTCTCACTTTCTTCTAAATGTACTCAGCTGTCCTTAGATAATGTACTTTTAAACCATATATTGATACCAATCGTTTATGAACAACCATATGGAAGATAAGAAATATGAATTTATGTTTTACAATAGTTCTTCTATCAACTGTATCTATTTTCACATAATCTGATGATGCATAAAATATAGCTCAGTTAGAAATTTTTAATTCAAAAGTACTGGCAACACATGCATCATAGATAGAAAAATAAATGTTGAGATGGCATAGCAACCACAAGCCATACATTAAAAATGCTCTTTCTCAATTAAGTGAGGAAAACAATAGAAAGCATCAGAAGCCCCACCATGTTTAGTTTTGGCTGCAGAAAATGAAAGAGCAACCCTAGAGAAGTTCTCGTAATTATGGGAAAACAAAAAAATTCAAATACTTCGAATCATATACCACTCTAGGAATTGAAGATGAAACAGGACAACACAGTAAGATATAATATTGGCAAAAAAATGCTGGAATAAGGTTGTAACTACTAAGAGGAAATGAACTCCTACCTAACGGCTTTAAGGAAATGTTGGAACATCTCGATAACCAGTTGATCACATTCTAGGTCCAGCATAATGACACAGGACCTCACTTTGGCCACAGTTTCAAGTATCATGGACCTTTTGGTGTATGATTTGCTGGATTGGTCATATAAATGTTCAAATGACGATACAATCAATTGAAAGATATCCTGTACCACAGCAAAATGAAGTGTTATCATGCAGCCAACAAGAGGGCAAAAATAGAGAATGCAAGTGTGAATCGGCACCTTCATTTTTTCATCATTATACGGAGCATCTGGGGCAGTAATTCTGGTTATTTCACTTATGCAAGAAGTTACTGCAACTCTTACATCAAGATTGGTATGCTTCAAAAGCTCATCTACAACCAACGCCTTCATTAGTGGAGAAAGAGCAGTTTGTATGGATTTGGGAGGCGACTGCTCCACTTTTGTTAGAAGACCCTCAGTTTGCTAGAGGCAGAAAGAATGAAAAGGCAAAAAATATTAGTGGAAACTGTCAAACCAGTTTAATAACAGGAAGAAAACTGATTCCCCTCTGCAAATTTACGGACTTCCCAGTCTAACTTCAAGAATTCCACTGAAATTAATTAACAAAGAGAGAAAAAAAAAAAAAAAGAAGAAACATAACAGCACTGCCAACAGTAATTAAACCAAAAGGCTAATTTCTTCAAAATAATAATAATAATAAATAAATAGAAATCCAGCAGGGAGCAGATCAAGAAATCGAAAAGAAATAAGTTCGGGCTTACGTCAAGCAAAGACAGGAGTTCATCAAGCGAACCCGGAGGCTGGAGAAGCCTGTTCCCAGCTGCCGTCAGCTCTTCCTCCATCTTCTTGTCAGGACCCGACATCGAATTTTTGGGGAAGAAATTGCTCAGATCTCTTAGCCAAAGAAGAAGAAAAAAATATCTAATTTTCTATTTCAATTAAAAAATCCTAACACCCTGAAAAGTGAAAACAAAAATGGTGTCAAACAAAAACATACAGAAACACTACAATTGAGCGCTATTGTGGAAGAAAACCCTAGAATAGAATAGCAGCAAACCCCAGGAACGAACCAACACGATAATCGAGTAAAGCCAAATGGACTCCGACCTGTCCATATTAAATGGTGATAAATCTATGGACAGTCGACACTGAAGTTGAATCTAGCATTTGGATTCCACCTATTGAAAAAGGAAATTTACCTTTGGATCCTCAGTAAAATGAAGGTGAGCTTGTTTGGTTATTTTGATAGAAAATGAGAACGATAGTTAGATAAAAAATAAATAAAAAATAAAAAATTTTGAATGATGGTGACTTTTATAATACTTCTTTTGAAATGGATTTATACCTTCTTCCTCCCATTTATATAGCTGAATTTACTTTATATATTCATTTACAACCATATCCTTATTTAATATTATAGTCATAACTAATATTTTAAAAATTAATTTATCATTAAATAAAGGTGAATTAGAAATAAAAACGATATAACACTATACATGTATGACACTTTAGTTAAGAATAATATTTTCACAAAATTTATTTTTTTAACAATATTTCTTAATAATAGTGAAAAGTCAAATTGGACACACAGATAGTGTCTCTTTCCACTCTTAAACTTGTCTTTTCTAACTCGATCCTAATTTTTAGAACATTGTGCTCATTAACTCATCGCAAATTTGTGCTAACTGATAACTAATAACTATGCTAACTTTTCAGCTTGCATTTTCCATCCCTAACATTTCAAACTCGACACTTTACTTTTTAACATTTTCCCCATATTCATTTTTGATTTAAAATGACTAAGTATCCACCAAATTAAAACTAATAAAAAATGAATAAATTTCTTAAAATGTCCATTTTTACCTTGAAGTTCACAAAAGGACCAATTTTAATAACATTGACAAAAACGGCCATTTATAAAATTATTGTTTGTCCTCTTCTTCTCCTCCAAATTTACCCTTGACTAGCCTACCCAACCCGAAACCAAAACCCTAAGTGGACTTTGAAAGGACATCCCAGTCGGATTGGAGGTAGAATCTATGCCATGACTAGCAAGCAAAAGTTGATTGTGGACCGGGGTTCAAAGTAAGATGAGAATCAATGTTCGAATTTACGTGGGGTATAGTGAGGATAAGTGAAAATGAAGGTAAAATTGTTACTTTTGTTATAGAAAAAGATTAAAACAATTTACCTCTAAATTAGACATACTTAACAATCTACCAATAAAATTTACATACTGCATTTGAAAGAAAAAAATTTATGTTCCCAAAAAAAAAGGACAGAAAAAAGGAACTTTTAACATATTACAAAATTTCTAGAGAAATAAATTAGAATAAGTAAATAAGTGCTTACCAATCTCATCACAATCAAATTACATTAATTTAATTTAATTTTAACCAAAAAAAATTATTTTTATTTATTGCTATTTTATTTAATGTAATTAAAATTTGTAAGTGTAAATAAATCTTTTAAGTCAAAAAAGGTTTAAATTGTCTCCAAAAAGTTCTCGTAATTAATTAACACCACAAATCACAAAAATCTGAAAGATTAGGTTAATAATAATGCCAATTAACCAACTTAAATGCCCAATACCCTTTTCTTTTTTTTTTTCTGGGGCAAACGTCCAATATCCCTTTTCAATGAGAAAGGCCAGCCTAATTCAAAAAATAAATAATCATAATAATGTATAATGACAGCAAGAAGTTGGCAAACTTATTCAATTTCAAAACAAAAATTAGCTAAACTCACCACATCCACGCATCTTATGCAATTTCTATTTCCTCATTCAGGCCTTAGGGAAACAGTCAATAGCATAAGCACAAACCTGCTCCTAGAGACGTCCTCTCGATTCAAAACATGCAAGAAAAATGGAGACCAAGATTGAAATATGCCAAAACTATCTTTTGAACAAAATTTGGGAAACCTGCATCCCAATAATACTTTACATTCTACGCCCCAGAAAGGAAAAAAGAAAAGAAGAGAAAAGAAAAAAAAAACAAAAAAAAGGAGAATATATTATCAGCACAAACTATCTACAATGCCAACGGAAACCTGCCTTATCAATAGCTGATAGAACAGAAATAAATATTATAGCCGCGAGTTTTGTGAAAACCCTAATTTAACATCCCGACCTAAGAAACTTCAGCACTGTCCAGATTTTACAGCAGACGAGAGGCTTGAGAAAGCAACAGGTCATCAAGTTCCAGCTCCTCTACCACGCTTCTTTCCCCTCTTTGTCTCACTTTCGGGCTGCTTCGATGTATTTTGCAGTTTTCCCTTCTTTTCTGACATCTTCCCAGAATCTGTTGTCTTGTCCATCTGATCCGTTTCTTTAGACTTTGACAGACTGGATCTTCCCTTACCTTTAGCATTAGCCCCAGGCTTCTTGGAAATTTGAGGGGTTTTGCCTTTAGAGTTGGGAGTCTTTTTGGCATCTTGCTTGGAATGACTAGTCTTCATGATATCAGCATCCTTAGATTTGCCTGACGTTTTTGGGTAATCATCCTCAGAATTACCACCAGAACTAGAAGTGTCATCATCAGAGTCGGAGTCAGCTTTGGCATCACGCTTCGACTTCCCAGATCTTGTTGCGGTGTTCTTCTGTTTACTGGAGGATGCAGATATATCCGAGGTCATTTTGAGTAAAGCCACTGCTCTTCCCCAAATGTAACATAAGCCAAGAAAATATAACTAAAAAAAATCAAACCTTTTATGTGAAATCTTTGTCTTTCCATCATTTGTTGATGCGTCACGATTTGTTTTAGGTTTCTTGGTTTTCCTGAAACGAGAGAGCAGAATATCCTCCTCTAAAGTCAAAATAACTGAAGCCTTCAAACTGAACTGTAATTCCACCTCTCATATTTTTCTTGAATAAGATAAATGCATAACTAGGAAAACCAAAATACTTCAAATACTGCTTTCATATTGAATTCAAGAGTTATATTCCTGAATTACCCTTGTATTCTTAATGACAATATTCAAGTATTCAGAGTTCTAATGCATCATATCTCTGTATAACTTATCCAACTACAATCTTTATTGTTCCTCATTATAAAAGATCAAAAATCATAGATGTGACTAGTGGCTCTCGCTTCCAAATGATGAACTGATGAAGAAAGAGATGTGCTATTTTTATGAGAAACACATACTATGTAATAGATCAGAAAACAGAATAATGTGCTGGAATATGTGTTCCATGGCTACACCCATAAATTTGACATGTTGTGGAGCCTGATTTGCATGTGAGAGTGTTTCCATAACAAATCCTTAATGCGTGATATTAGAGATAATTCAACTCCTAAGAGTACAATCAACTCAACTGTGTCCTAATATTCAAGCAATTGGTTGTATCTATAACCAACGAAACATATGCATTTTATGATATTACTCTGACTCAATACCTGTTTTTAAGCCAAGGAAACATATGCATTTTATGATATTACTCTGACTCAATACCTGTTTTTAAGCCAAGGCACGCTTTCAAAATACATACATCTTGGGATACATAAATTACCATCAAGCCATATTAAGTTTTTGAGAATAAAATACATGAAAGAAATTGGTTGAGAGTAAGATAAACACTTACGTTTCAGAGCGAGTACGAGTACTTGCAGATTCAACGGGTTGCCTCTGTCAAGAGGATAACAGAATAAGAGAGAAAACCAATAACCAAAAGGGACCGAAGTAAAAGGAATAAGGTGCTTACCACATTCAACACTGGACTATCAATAATTTTGAACTTCTCATCTTCGAGATTTAATACTTCTTCATCTCCATCCTGGTATAATATCTGTATAAGATAAAAGCAAAATATCTATATTAGCACAATTTTGCATTAGAAACATATAGAAGATGTTAAACTGCAGGACCAGAGATTAACTGACCCGGTGCTTCATTTTGACGGGATCGAATGAATCAACAACACCTTCATAAAACCTGACATTAATAAAGCTCCATTACCAATTACAAAAAAATTTTACTCTATTATCAGGCATGATGGGGGAGCAAATGCAGAGCTGGGGAAATAACATTGTTAAGAGATTTACACGTGCAAATTCTAATAACATCTACTGAAATTAGAAAAAGGCACAAACTGAAGCTGACATAGTTCATTTGAAAAGCATCATAATCTAGCTGCTTTAATAGAAGGAAGAAGAGAAGTAGATAAAATGAGTAAACACCTGATCATTAACTTATTTTGTAGTTTATACGTTTATACAACATAGAATAAAAGCACTTACGTCTTATCATCAGGCCACCAGACTTTAACTTTTGAACCAACCAATTCCAGACCATACTTTTTGGTCTCAGATGTCTAACATAAAACAATAAATCAATCAGGAAATATAGAGAAAGGAACCAAAATCTCATGCAGAGATGGCTTATTTATGCATGACATTTCCCTACAAGTATCCTACGAATTCGTGTTGTGATAGGAGAGGATATACTAATGTCAAAGATATTATATGGACTTCGTCAAAGATATTATATGGACTTCATGGTGAAATGGTGAAATTTCTTTCCTTTTTCTTTTCCATTTTTTCTAATTCTCAAGTGTGATTTCTGGGACATGGATTTTTCTGCTCGTTGAGACAAGTAGTATAAAGCATAATGCGAGGTTATCTTGATAAGAAAAATAACTCAATATTCGAATAATCGAATTCAAAAAATTTCACATGAAAAGTTCAACATCAAAGCTATAATTGAAGGACACGTCAGTTTACAGGAAATAATAACTGTAAGAAAAAATATGTAATCCTTAAGTCAACTATACTTGTATTTTAATTGACATTCGTTATCAAAGTTGTGGTATTAAGAGCAACATACTAGAAATAAAGAAAAATTGCAAATAAAATCAATCAAATAGACAAGCTACTGTGGTTCGAATTGTGAGCAGTTGTTAGGTACTCAAGTTCCAGACGGGAGTTCCCGGTTCGAACCACACTTACCCCTACAAGCTACCGTGATGCCTGGCATATAAGGAATTTTGAGTTGTATAAGAGCAATTACTTGGTATGTGGCTGCAGTACCCTTCCTCTTGCTACCCACCTTTGGGGTTTCTTCCTGGTTGCCATCATCTTTAGTTGATTTTCTAGGGGATCTCGGTGAAGCAAACTTGTGCTATTAAAAAAGATAACAATGAAAACCGTCAAATGAAGAAAATAGCCCAGGGGTCTAGTAACAAGGGACTAAAATGACATTCTAGGAAAAGTCTGATTTACTCTGGCATTATCTTTTGCAGAAGGCTTCAGTATATCTTTCTTAACTCCAGCTTTTACACGCCCACGATTTTTGTTATCTTTCTTCTTTGATGGCACAGCATCCTTCATTTTGTTACTGGCATTGGTAGGTTTATCAACATCATTCAACGTATCATTGGCATCCACTAGTTTCTCTGTTTCATTTGGTAATTCTTCCTCTGTATGACTCGTGGGGCCACCGTCTTTGTTTGCATCTTCCTCACCCAACAGTTGATTCTCATTAGAGATCTCAGCAGGTTCTTCTTTTCCCAAGTGCCTCAGCTTCTTTTCTTCAGAATCACTTGCTCCATCAGATGCCTTCTCAGCAGAATCAACACCACGTACGTTCTTTTCTTTAATCATGTTTGCTTTTCTTTTTTTAGAGCCACCCTTCCTAGGACGACTCTCATCAAGAAGACCGCCAGTTAGAGATGGAGACCCAACATTTACACCCTTCCTCTCTGATGCTTTTGAAGGAGAAAGATAAATCCCAGTTTCTTTTACTTCGTCCAAAGATTCTGCTGTATCAACAGTTGCCTCCTTTCCAGGTGAATTGTTAACATCACTGCCATGGCTGCCTTTGTCCTCTGCCACCCGCTCCATTTTTATCTCACCCTCAACGGTATCAGAAGTTCCTATCAAATTATTTGAAGAGTTAGGTTTGCTTCCTCTTTCCTGAGAAGCATGCTCAGGCTTAGACTCTGTATTAACTGGTTTCTGAGAGTCCAAATCCTCAGAGTCCATCTCAGACGTTATTTTATCATCAATCTCTTCAGCCTTCTTAAAATCCTTATTGATCAATGTTTGTCCATCTCCAGTCTCGCCACCACCATTACTCGCAATTGCTGTAGGTGAACATTTCACATTATGATTTTGTTCTTCAGGACTTGTCTCCTCTGCAATGTCTTTATCCACATGTTCAGCCACCTGTTCAGACAAAGCGAAATATCTTTTCTTTCAATAATGAATGAAGATTTCTACACCAGATGTTTAACTTCCAAGTTCCAACTCTGGCTTTCTCTAAACACATTATTCCAATGCGTGTGTGTGTGTGTGTGTATTTATATTGCCTACATCATTTCTCTCAGGATTTTTCAAGTCTAAATAATCAAGATTGTTATTTAAAGAAAGAAGATGAAGAAACAACGAGGTGACTGAAGATCCTAATCACTTAGTCCACCTATCCTATCCAAGAAACTTTCACTCCCCACCAAAAAATCTAAGTTCCAACAAGAACTACCACGAGTTCAGATCAAGGAAATGCAGTTAATTAATAGTGCTTGTTGAAGGCTATGAAATAACTATTGCTGTCTCCTGGGTCTAAGATGAGTGCTTGGCATCACTAGATGGTGTGAGAGCATCCACAATGGAGGTGTTAAATCAAGTGTTAGTGACATCTATTTGTTAACAACTAAAAAATATCGCTATGATGGAGGTGTTTACAAAATTGTTAAAGGAATCTTTTTAGCACCAAGTTAATTTTGTTGTTAAAGGTAACAACTATTTTAACAACCAAATGTAGCATTCTTTCATTTGTTTCTTGTAGTAATTGTTGGCTATTGAATCTTGGGGAAATAAAATATAAAAATTGACCAATAACTTTTGTTTGTAATTAAATTTAACACTTCAACGTTTACATCTTCAATATATCAATAATTGATAGCTAGAATTAAAATGGCTAGATGGCATTTAACAATCACTTAAAGTTCATTCTTTTACTTATGTGACAAACTAAATCTAACAACTCCATTGTGGATGCTCTGCTAGAAGTTCATAGAACTTCACAAGACAAATGCGATGAGGGATTGATGGTAGTGAGTAGTTATTTATGGCATATAAGAGGTTGTGATCTATTGGGGCAGGATCAACCATAATAAGGGCAGTACTAAACAAGGGAATAATTATCGTTGGAAAAAGAATTGAATTGATCGCTTAACAGGGTATCATTTTTCCTCATTTTTACTTAACCTTAATGTTTATAAATTCGTCATCTACAACCTTTCCTAGATAAGATAGCAGAAATAAACCATAGGCACAAAAAGATATTTTAGCAAGTTATGTCTCTTACAACCAGCTAAAATCATAAGAATTTCAACATGAATTATTCTTTCATTATCTACTTTTCATTCAGAATATTTAACCAGAAAAAGAAAAGGAAAAAGAAGAGAAATATTAGGAAAAAACTCACCAGAAGGTAAAATATAGAACTTGTTGCATATGCAATGCAAAAATTGGATTCCAGAAAGGTGGTGTTTTCAGTTGAAGTATAACATAGAGATGTTTGAATAAATCACAATGACGAAAAATAAGGCTAAAAACAAGGAAATCATAGAAGAGAAATGTAATTGGCAAATTTGGCAGATGGGCATCATAACTTAAGAAAACAGAAAAGAAACTATAGAAATTTGGGAAAGAGAACAATAATTCATTGACTTGCCTGAGTTGCCAAAGCCTCATCCACAGAGTCACTGGTAGACTTCCTCTCAGTAACCTTGTATTCATCAACTTATTAGGTCAGGACAAATTATAGAAGGATGAATTCAAATTCGTAAAAGATGATAAGACTTATTAATAAGAAGGATCCAACTGAAACTATTTTGAAACTACACAAATTTTTTTGGTGCTCAGAATCTAAAGCAAATGCCAAAGAGATCACCTTCAAACTGCCACATAAATTTCACTCCTCATTTCTCAGCACATAAGCAAGTGCACCACAATTGTTGGGGCATATAGTGAAAAGAACTTCTATAGAAGGGATCCAGTCTTTGAGATACTCCAACGAAGATTAACCAAGTTTACAAAATATTTTTATTATCATCAAAAGTCTAATGAAACCATGTTAACCATATGCAAAGCCTCTCTATAAAGGCTTAGAAAAAACTAAATTTAAGTAGGAAACATTCATTAGCCCTCTCATTTTTTCTCATTCTATTTCTAATTTGAATTTGGTCAAACTAGTCACATACACATCTCGCGGGACCCACATGTACTACACAATTCTCCACCATTCCGCTTCACTCATTCTCTCTCCTATTTCAACCAAAAATGAAATGGCTAAGAGGGGCATTCCTAAATTTCCCCAAATCACAATTAAGAAAATAAAAGAACTCCAAACTTGATAAATCTTAAACAAAACATCTTGAAGGATCTCCATCAAATAGCTTATACTACTATTACTCAAAATAAGAAATGTGAATAATTTTGTAAATGAAACAAGGAGGTATAACATGGTCGTGAACCAGGACTTCTATTTCTTGCTAGCGACCAGTTACAAAGAGAAACTAGACAGAGAAACATAAACAAACAAATAATAGCATTGCTGCTATCAAAGCATATCGAGGCAAGCAACTCGCATCAGTCAAAGGACAACCCAAAAAACACAAAAATTTCCAAAGAAAACATAAAAGTTGATGTCAATAACACAAGACATACAGCCTGTTTGCCGTGGGTACTGTTGCTAATATGATCAACAGGTTCATCAGTCTCTTTGCACACAGACGCGACAACCTCACTATAATCATCCACAGAAATGCCCAAAGATTTTACAATTTGTGTTAGGTAAGGTTTAAGCTTGGCTGCACACTTCTCAAATACCGTCTCCCCCAATTTCATTGCAACTGGCGGAAACTCCTGGAAGCATAATTTTCATCAGCAAGGTGCAGACTAGGAAAGATAAGAACTAAGAAAATAAATGCCAGGAAAACCAACCTCGCTGTTTCTTTTCACGCTAGCCAAAAGTATGGTAAGCAAATCAGAAGAGAT
>CAVNYN010219192.1:0-10290 GCA_963692815.1 Nyctanthes arbor-tristis
AAGAGATTGATTGTTGATTGCCAAATTAGGGTTCTTCAAGTCTCAAATTGGGATTTGGGATATTTGAATCTTCGTTTTAATTTAAAGATCTGTAGTTTTGAGGGGATTTTATTTGGTCGGACCCGGAACATGCCGGTGAGGAGTGGAAATGCATCAATTAGGGACGTGTGCTCTTCCGATCTATTCGCGATAGTGGAAAGGGAGAGGAAATCATTTTCCACGCAAAATGGGCCAATCAATAGGGCCACCACTGAGGAGGAGCCGCGCTCCGATTTGGCGATGCAGTCGGAGTTCAATCGTCGGGCGTCGAAAATTGGATTCGGGATCCACCAGACCTCGCAGAAGCTAGCTAAGCTCGCGAAATGTGAGTTATCCCATTTTTTTAGGTAGAATGAATTAATTTTTTTATTTGTTACATATCATTTAAGCTTTTATAGGAATAGGCATCATCGCTCATCGGAACAGGGAAATTCATTGTTCTATTTGCTTTGTTCACGTCTGTACTGTCAAGTTCTAGCTGATTGGATCTATTACAATTTGTCATATCTCCTTGCCATAGTTGAAAATTCATGCATGCTGAAATTATAGGCACCCCGTTGGACGATGTCCAGCAGGGCTACTCATGGTCATGTTATGTGATTTTCGAACGTTGATAGTTGAAGAATGTGATTCTTATATTCTAGTTTTCAAGATGAAGAACTTAAAGGGGCTATGCTTAATAAAACTGTGATTTCCACAAAATGAGCTAATAACAAGCCAATTTGCACATTTAAGTTGTATAGTTGAATCAACCTTCTGAATTTGGTTTTGGCCAATGATATTCAGAGAATTCTAGTGGAATAGATATAAGAGCTGCGCCGTGGCTATTTTTCTGGACGCATTTGTTGCAAGATGTGCATCTTGTAATTGATGCCTACTGCAGTTTATGATTTGAGTTGGATCATTTTAATTGGCCATCTGGCTCCGTACAAGGAGCTAGAACTGGCTCGTTAGAAAGACTTACTGTAGTTTTTAGTTTTTTACTTTGTTGATGTACTTTACGTGCAATATATCAGTATGTTCAAATATGGAAGCCGAGCAAGTATTTAAACGTGTATAGTTAAAGGTGTATAATTAAAGATTCTAATCACCAACGCAAACAACCTGAATAGTTGGAGGCATTGAATAAGTTAGGACCCTGTTGGAATTGATTCATTGAGAAGTGATCTTGTCAAAAGAGATTTTGTTCCTTCTTTTTAGGAGAGGAGGGGGGGGGTTGAAGAATTTGTGCTAAGAAGTAGGAAAAGCTACTGAAATTGTGAAATATAATATTTTATTCAGAATTCGTGGTTAGAAAATTAGTTTGAAAAAACAGACTTGTACAAAATCAATATCCATGCACACCCTAAATGAAGCTTCAACAATCAAATACCAGCCAATTACCAATGGGAAGATTGTTATATTCTTGCGGATGAAAAGCAGTAGGGCTCCTGCAAGTCTTAACATCTTAAAAACTTATCTTTCAGTACATAAACATTCCCCACTTTACAAGAATGAAAAGGAACTTGATTGGCAAATATATTATATGTTTTCTTTACTTTAACTGCAGTGGCAAAGAAGACTTCAGTTTTTGACGATCCTACCTTGGAAATCCAGGAGTTGACCGCGGTTATCAAGCAGGACATTACTGCACTTAACTCTGCTGTCGTTGATCTCCAGCTTCTTTGCAATTCACGCAATGGAGTTGGAGATGTCTCCAGTGATACCACCACTCATTCTACTACAGTTGTTGACGATTTGAAGAACCGGTTGATGAGCGCCACAAAGGAGTTTAAGGAAGTCTTGACCATGCGGACAGAGGTACATTGCTTTCAATTTTTCTGTTTATTAATCTATTGCTAATTTTAATTTTCTCTCACTGAGGCAAACTAATTTCTTTGATCTTTTGCAGAACATGAAGGTTCATGAAAACAGAAGACAGTTATTTTCTTCTACAGCTTCCCAGAATCCTCCAAATTCATTTATTCGCCATCGCCCTTCAGCTGCAAAGTCCGCTGCAAGTACCTCATCTGGCCCACCTCTTCCGTGGGCTAGTGGGGCACAATCTTCTTCCCAAGTGTTCTCCAAGTAAGAATATGATACTGTGTCCTCAGAATGCTTAATATCCCTGCTTCAGTGCTTCCTAGAGTCCATTAAAGGAAACTTTTGAAACTTTGACTTATCATAGCTTATCCTATGAACGAATATGAAAAATGTTTTGAGCTAGAAATGGGTCCGTTTGCAAATGACCTTATATGACTGCTGCACCAGGAATCAGCCGGATGGTGAGAGTCAGCCATTACTGCAGCAGCAGCAACAGCAGATTATTCCACATCAAGACACCTATATGCAGAGTAGATCTGATGCTCTTCACAGTGTGGAATCAACCATTCAGGAACTAGGGAATATCTTTAATCAGCTGGCTACCTTAGTTTCCCAGCAAGGAGAGATTGCCATCAGGTTTACATATAAACTCTCAAGTCTCATCTTTTAAGAAGTCTTCGGCAGTTGTAGAATTCACACTTAACAAATTGGTCTCTTATACAAATTAATAATAAGGTGATCAACTGAGGCTGTTCATTTTTAAGTAAAAATTGTGATGTGAAATGCTCCCGAATCTGAGGCCAGTTTGTTGTGATTCATTTATGCTTTCACAAGTTTTCAGCTTGTTGTCGAACACTTTTTACTGTTCATACTCGAAGTAAAGTTTGACCGTTTGAGTATGGTCTTTCTTTCTTTCCTCCCCCGCCCCTTTTCCTCCCCCTTCCCACTTTCTATTATTATTATTATTATTATCGGGGTAATAGATAAGAAAAATAAGCATAATTATAGAAAGGGCATTTTCAGAACTTAGTTCTCGAGTGAACGTCCTATAAGCTCTTTATTCACAAGCATGCTGTTGTTTCTTCAGCCCAAAGAAAAAGAAAGATACATAGTTGAAGAGAAATTGTTTTGCATTTATCACAGAAACATTCTTTCTTGTGATGGTGATTTTGTTGTCGTCTTGTAGGATTGACGAGAACATGGATGACACATTGTCCAATGTGGAGGGAGCTCAAGGGGCACTTCTCAAGTATCTCAAAAGCATCTCGTCAAATAGGTGGCTAATGATCAAGATATTCTTTATCTTGATTTTGTTTCTCATGTTTTTCATGTTCTTCGTGGCATAGCAATGAACCTGGCTTACCACTATATATTTAAGATAAAATTCACGTTGTACTATACTATACGTCTGTCAATTTTATTTTATTTTCTCTCTGAAGATCCATTTTTCTCCCCCTTTTGGGTTGCAAATTTGCTTCTTCGCTTGACCCTTGTATATATGGGGAATGTAAATGCGTATATGTATTGCCGGATGGTGACAAAGTTTTATACTTCGGAGTGCACTTAGAAGTTAAAAAGGGAAATTTATGGTGAAGCTTAATGCTTGTGTAAGTGTATGGACCTCAACCCCGGACCAAGAAGAGGAACCTGCACATGTTGCGGATTAGTTGGTTCACGGTATTATCCCCTTTTTCTTTTCATTTCAAAAATTAAAAAAAAAAAAGAGACAAAATCCACCAAAAATCAAATTAAAATTATTTGGACGGCGTGAACCCACATGTGGATTGTGGGGTTTTTCAATGTACGCCACACTTCTCAAAAGTTTTTGAACATTATCATACACATATGTTTACATATTCGCATGATTTTGGGTACACCCTTTTTTTTTTCAAAGTAAATTTTGGGTATATTTTTAATTGTCACAAATTACAATATTTTTTTATACAGATGTCCAAATTAGGCTTTTTCATCTAATAAAGTTCCCATTCAGACTTTTGAAACATTGCCAGACTTAACTAGGCCTGATATTCTCTGCATTTGGAGGTCACTTTTACAATAATAATAACAATTCTTCAATTTAAATAAATAGTGTTACTCTTTTTACGAATTTAACTTGAAATTCTAATTTCAGGATGATTTATTCTTTAACTATTTTTCACATAATAATAATAATAATTTATTCATGTAATCTTGGTAGTCTACATATATAACCGATTTTATGAACTGAGAAATTTGAGGAAAGAATTTAATTTAATTGAAAAAGTCGAACCATTCCCCAACCTCTGTGAATTGTGATATAGCAACATCATTTGAATCTTGCTACAATAATGCTTATTTAATTATTCAAAGCTCTAACAAAATTATTAGTATCCTTCTGAGTAAATTTTCTATAGAAACAGATCAGGTTTTGAGTTTGGAGCCCTACCACCAATTACAGGGGGTCACGTGATTTGTGTCAGATGACGTGGCTCCCAATAATTGCTGGTCGGGCTCCAAGTTTGGAGCCCGATCTGTTTCTGTAGCTGGACCGTCCTTTCGAGCTTCTCTATCTAGCCCAACCTACTTGAAACAAATAATACTATCTATTTGGTGATCGTCACTATCATGTGTGACATTATGTTGTCACTAAGAGTGCACTTAGTTACAAGTATAGAATATAAAATTTAATTAAAAAGAAAATATTTTCCTGTCAATTAAATTATTAGTGATTAAATTTAATAAAAAATAAATTGTATCGTGTTTGATTGAAAATAAAATTCATAAGAAAAAAAATAAATTACTTAGAAAACAAAAGGCCTACCCTTCTCATAAGAAAATATTTTCTTTGGTTTCAAGAAAAATGAGGTCACGTGACCAAAAGGTAGAAAACATTTTCCATTGGGAATGTTAATCAAATATTATAAAAGTAGGAATTTAAGGAAAAACATCATCTTTTCCATAGAAAATATTTGCCAATCAAGCATGTTCTAAATGATATATATATATATAAGTGTAAATAAATATAGGAATATGTGATATTTAATATTTTGAGTTGAACTTAGGGAGATTATATCTACACCACTATTTTTACTAACCACACCACAATTTTAAGTTGTTTCTCATTTAAAATTTTTTTTAAAGTTGTTTCTTATTTACTAAAAAGGCCAATGATTAAATGACTTAAATAACCTTTATATAATCTTATTTCTTAAATACACTACCAAATGAATACCTAATCTATTTTTAATGTTCACCACAAAAAAGAACCATAATTTATTTCTTTACTACATCATAATTGAAAACTACAACCCTTCTATGTTTCTATGTAAACAGAAGAAAAAATAGAAATAATATTTAAATCGTATCCGAAACTGATATCAATATTCATATATATGCCACAAACTTTGGGTAAAAGTCCTATAATGATCTTTATATTTTAATCAAAATTTTCATAATTAAAAAAAAAAAAGGAAAATAGAATGGCCAACAATAGCTAAAGTCTGCAATTTCAAGTATGAAAAACCCATCTCAAAATTCAGTTTACAAATATTTTTTTTTCTTTAGTTTCTAACAACAACAAACCTATAAAAAGGAGATACAATTAGAAACATCAATCACCAGTAACTTTGTTAGAAAGGACAAAAAAATAACTAAATTTATTATCGACAAAAAGAAGGTTATATCCACTGTTGTAACAGAGATCTCATTATATCAAAGGCATATAGATACCTAACAGTGTGTTATGAGTCGTCTGAGAGATTTACCATTTGATTAGAAGATTGGGATACAGAAAAAGTAAGTTATTGTACAAGATAAAGTGATGAACTGATGATGAATGGAATGTGGTGTAGCATGTGATTTGTTCATCTATTTTTTCTTTTTGTTTTACTTTTAAAAGATATAGGGTTATATTGGTAAAGTAATTATGATTTATATATAAAAGTTGCACTTTAATAATGATGTATTTATCATGTGGTGTTATTAGCAAAAATAGTGGTGTAGATATAATCACCCTTAAAGTTATCATTTAATCATTTTTATAAGGAAATGACGAAAAACCCAAAAAAAAAAAAAAAAGTCATAACCTATGTGTTACCTTATAAAAATTGGACGCCACCTAATTAACAATGGTCATCGTCGGTAAGTCGAAATTATGGTGGTAAATTTGTCAACAATCCATCAGTAGGAATGACAATTTAAATCGACTCGACTGAGAATCTGTAGGCCTGATCTTAACGGGTCAAATTTTTTTTGCCTCGCGGGTTGGTGGGTCTGGGTTTATAAGGTCATGGGACGGGTCAGGGTCGACTTGAACTGCCCCGCATAATTTAAATTTAAAAAATGAAAAATATGGAAAAAATGAAAAATGTATAAAAAAAAAATCTAAATGGGTCAAAACCGCAATTCGATCTGCCCCCGATCCGTCCCGCCCAAAATTTTGGAGGGTCACAGTGTGTGACAAGCCAAGAAAAATGTTTCGCGGGTCGGGGAAAACCAACCCGTTGCCATCCCGACCACATGTATATATGTAAGGGTCCGTTTAGTATTGATTATAATCCAAATGGTTTATAATACATTTTGAATTTTAAATTCTTGAGACACTTATCAAATTCTCTCACTGACACCTCACCCCAAAACACATCAAATAATAACTTTTCAAATTTAGCTAATCAAATTAAACTATATGTCTTTAAAATTTAAATTTCAAAATATATTATAAACCAATCTAATTATAAACGATATCAAACATGCCGTAAGTCTGGCTCTTTCTTTTACCCTCTTCTACAACTCTCAATTTCTCTCTCTGTCTCCGTTTCCTAAACGCTTTCCTGTGTGTATTCATTTGCACAATCCTTAAGACAGCAAAAATTCAGATGCTCAATCTGTTGCTCTGTTTTCGAAACCCTAAATTTTCTGTTTGCACTAGCTTTGTTTATCTTATATGCTCCGGCAAGAATTGTAAATACATATAATTGCTTTTCTTTCTCAGGAAATTGACTATTCTTAATATTTTTATTTCACCTAAATTTCAATTAAGAAAAATCTGGAAAAATATTTACTTTCTTGATATATGATCCGGGTTGGGTTTTGGATTCATCTATAATCGTTTAAACTTGATTTGATTTTTTTTCCCGCCTGTAAATGGTGTTAATCTACTGTATTTTAATAATCAAGTTCTTCAAATTCGCTAAAATTGCGCTTGAGCTTTGAGATTTCAAGGGAAATTCAAATACTTCACTTGCGCTTTCGGGTTTTTCATTTTGTGGGCGAGATAGAAAATGGTGGGACGTGGAAGTCGGCGGGATGAAGGATCATTCACGGTGAGCAACTCAAATGTTTTTGCGGTGCTGGAGAGGAGGAAGAAGAAGTCTGACAAAGAGAAGGGCTCGGCAAAGAGCAGTAAGAGTGTGTCAAAAACTGGGGCTGGAAAATCAAAAGAAGTGCAGGAGGAAAAGCCTCAGGTGTTCTGGGCTCCAGCGCCTTTGACTGTGAAGTCGTGGGCGGATGTGGATGATGAGGATGATGATGATTACTATGCCACCACAGCACCACCCCAGTCTGTTTGGGGAGTTCCAGGGTCGAGTAGACCTGAGGAGAGTCAGATACCGGATCCTGTGGAGGTATAACGAGTAAAAATTACGACTTTTATTATGGTTCTTTTTATTTTAAATGATTGAAGGATGATCTTGATAGCTTAGTATTCTGGTAAATTTAGTAGGTGGTTTGTTTGTGACTGTTAATCGCATTTTCGTGTAACAGAAGATTAGTTCAGGTTGATTTGGTGTTCGAATGGTTTGCACTTAAAGCCTGTAGGTCTTAAAAGCTTCCTTTGAGGACGTTTTGGTATGATTTATCCACCGGGTTTTTATTCAGTATCTAAGACCACGAAGGCGAGGGCTTCCTCCTCCTTGGTTCACCACCAGGATGTCACAAGATTATCACTTTTTTTTTTCCAGTTCCCTTCTGCTGTGGCCTTAAAAGCAGCGGTCTTGCAATCACTGTGAAGTCTGCTTTCTTTGCTTACTAAGGAAAAAACTTTCCCTTGTAACTCAAATGACAAATAACATGCTTGTTGAATATGTTTCTCAGATAACATGGTGTTTTGGTTTGATTGGGAGAGAATGCTGGGAATTAAAAGATATACTATATGTATATGTATTTTAGAATCTCACGACTTATGCATTCTGTTATCATTTCCAATCGGGCGATCCGTTAACCCAACTAGTGAAAGATTTTAAATGGATCGATTTTTTTTGATTTCCATTGGAGATTAGGAATAGATGGCCTTTCTATAGGACCCATTTTACTGACGGGATTCATCACTACTTTAGCTACTTTAGCGGCTCGGCCAGATACTCGGGATTCTCGACTATTTCATTTCCTGATGTTAGCAATGTACAGTGGTCAAAAGTTTTGGTTTGATTGGGAGAGGATGCTAGGAATTAAAAGATTTCTTATTATGTTATGTAGGGCCCTCATCTGTGTCATCCGTGGCAAGGGTTTTAATTGTTGCTAAGCAGAAGTCTTCAGCGTCTTATTAACAGATAGTTTTGTGGTAAAACGGTTAATGAATAATGTTTCTTGGTTGGTAGCCCTCGTTGTTCCTGTGAAGGTGGTGTTTCTAGTTGCCCTTTCTCTAAGAGAAAATTCAATCTTTTGCCCCCCCCCCCACCAAAAAAAAAGGGTCCGTTCTGTTTACCACTGTTTTCATGTTTCTTGTCGCCTGATTTATAATGGTTTGCTATCACCTGGCATTCTAAATGAGTACTCTGTTCGTGCCGATTGCATTTTAAAGTCTTAACATATTTGATAGGGTAATGTTCTTTACTTTGTCGCTTCTGCATTTATTTAGTACGTAAATTGACGGAGTATAGTTCCGAAAGGTATTAATGATGGGTTTGGAGTGTGAATTGTAGTTATTGCTACTCTGCTGTTATTTATTCCTGTTGCACGTGTCACAGTCTGATGTTCTACTGTAACTCCCTTAAACATTTATATGGCGTTATTTGATTCATCGATTCTGATCTATTTGGGGCCTTCTTGTTCTCGCCGTCTGTGTTTCAAGCATTAGCCCCATATTGTGTGCATCTGTAAATTAGTTGTCCATTATTCGTCTATTAGTCTGCCTCTTTGATTCATCTGTAAATTAGTTGATTCATCGATTCTGATCTATTTGGGGCCTTCTTGTTCTCGCCGTCTGTGTTTCAAGCATTAGCCCCATATTGTGTGCATCTGTAAATTAGTTGTCCATTATTCGTCTATTAGTCTGCCTCTTTGATTCATCTGTAAATTAGTTGATTCATCGATTCTGATCTATTTGGGGCCTTCTTGTTCTCGCCGTCTGTGTTTCAAGCATTAGCCCCATATTGTGTGCATCTGTAAATTAGTTGTCCATTATTCGTCTATTAGTCTGCCTCTTTGATTCATCTGTAAATTAGTTGATTCATCGATTCTGATCTATTTGGGGCCTTCTTGTTCTCGCCGTCTGTGTTTCAAGCATTAGCCCCATATTGTGTGCATCTGTAAATTAGTTGTCCATTATTCGTCTATTAGTCTGCCTCTTTGATTCATCTGTAAATTAGTTGATTCATCGATTCTGATCTATTTGGGGCCTTCTTGTTCTCGCCGTCTGTGTTTCAAGCATTAGCCCCATATTGTGTGCATCTGTAAATTAGTTGTCCATTATTCGTCTATTAGTCTGCCTCTTTGATTCATCTGTAAATTAGTTGATTCATCGATTCTGATCTATTTGGGGCCTTCTTGTTCTCGCCGTCTGTGTTTCAAGCATTAGCCCCATATTGTGTGCATCTGTAAATTAGTTGTCCATTATTCGTCTATTAGTCTGCCTCTTTGAATGTGTCTGCATGCACCAATGAAAACAATTTTTTCCCCTTTCCCTGTGCACGTTCACTGTCTGCCCCTACAATCACAGCTAGGGGGAAAATAAACCATAATCTAGGAAAACACAAACTAAGGTAAACCCATGGAAAATACCTCTTTATGCAAGATAAATAGACACTACCTAACTTTATTGCATTGGAAAAGCTATACTATCCTATGGACTGAAATAATCCATGTTCAATCCACTGAACAAGGATTACTATTTGAATAAATCCCTAAATTCAAAACTACTAGTTATCCAATAAAAACCTAAAATTCCTAATAATAAACCAAAATCTCCTACACGATTAGTTACAAACGCTTTTTGGCAAGCATTTGTTGCAAGAGGTCGTGTGAAGCAAAATCCTATTAATAGATATGGACACGTTCCAACCAATTCCCAGAAGTTTGATAAAGATGAAACTGCTATAAAAGATCTAATATTCCTAAAATTCACTTTTTTAGGGTTTTTATTTCTTCGATGGGACCTTAAAAAAATGGAAAAATAGGAAAGAAAAAAGAAATAAAGCCCCTTTTGCTTTGGAAATGGAATTCTGCCCCTGACATCCTTTCATTTAAGGGAAAAAA
>CAVNYN010219192.1:10682-59573 GCA_963692815.1 Nyctanthes arbor-tristis
AAGTTTGATAAAGATGAAACTGCTATAAAAGATCTAATATTCCTAAAATTCACTTTTTTAGGGTTTTTATTTCTTCGATGGGACCTTAAAAAAATGGAAAAATAGGAAAGAAAAAAGAAATAAAGCCCCTTTTGCTTTGGAAATGGAATTCTGCCCCTGACATCCTTTCATTTAAGGGAAAAAAAAAAAAAAAAAAAAGAAGAAGAAGAAGAAGAGGAAGTTTCCAATAACCTGTCAATATAATATAATTGATTTTCTCTTCACTACTAGAACTTTAGTTGTCACCTGCACTTCTTTATTCTTGTTTTGTGATTGTTCAGCCATCTCCTATTCAGGAAAATCCCTCTATCATACTGAGAGTCCATGCTTCTCTGATCTCATTTTGATGTCCTTCTGATTGTTCTGGTGTTGTTGGTAATGCCTTTGTTTCCTTATGAAACCATCTATGAAATTTCACAATACGGGACCAAATGGTGTGGAAGAAAAGCTGTTGCAAATTTCTTTAGCCATGAAATTGTCCAATGTTTGAACACGGGTTAGGATCGATTTCTTGGCTCAGGTATTTTGCTTATGGTTCCCAATCAAAATTTCAGAAAAGCGAGACTGAAGATGATCTTGATGAAGGTGATGATGACGCGGAAGAGGAGCATGATCGAGAACCGGTGGTGCAAGAACACCCCGACAGTAGTAAAGAAGCCTGTAGAAGCTTCTCTGACATATAAAGAGACAGAAAAACAGCTTTCCAAGAAGGGGAGAAGGAAAAAGGAACTTGCTGAGCTGGAGGCCATTTTGGCCGATCTTGGTATTACCCCGAAAGAGAAGGCCACAGATGAGTCACCTGGTAATTGTATATTCTGTTGTTTCTTGGATATTTATCATATAGGAATTTTTAGTAAAACTTTTTTGGATACATCTTTTGAATCCGGTGGATACCACATTTATTTTAAGTAACCTTTTTTTTTTTTTATTTTAAAAACTTCCTTTGTCTGTCTGAAGCATTTAGATTTATTACCATTAATGAAATTGCGCATCTCCGTTTTTGTTGCATGTGCAGATATTTGCCAAGAAATGAAAGTGGGAGAATTGAATGGGGATGTGGAGAAGGACAATGTCCATGCTGATTCCAAAAGTTCAAAGAAGAATAAAAAGAAGGATAAAGCTTTGAAAGAGGTGAAGGAACATCAGGATCAGTCGAGCAGCTCAGATGTTCCCAACGGAAAAGAGGAAGCTGCTGAAACGGAAGAAGTGAAAGAAGATGCATCTGCTGTCAACGTGAAGGAGCGACTAAAGAAGATGGCGCCTTCTAAGAAAAAAAAATCTAATAAGGAGATGGATGCTGCGGCCAGAGCTGCCACTTTGGAGGTGGCTGCAAGAAGTGCGAAACTGGCTGCTGCTAAGAAGAAAGAGAAGAACCATTACAATCAGCAGCCAATACGCTGAGATTAGATTGTTAGATCTACATATGCTGGAGATGGTTGTTAATTGTTCATTTGCTGGGGATGATATTTCGAGACGGTTTTGCTCGGTGAATATTTGGTTTAACTTGGTACTTCTTGACTTCATAGATCGGTTTAGATCAGTTTATGTGAAATGGCACGTTTTTATAGAATAATGCAAAGTAGCAACATACTAAATGATAACATATATGGCATTCTTAAATAATACCCCCAGTGTCTTATTTATTTTGTCCATATTTCCTTTTTAGTTTGTCCTGTTTATATATTTAGTATTATTTTCTGAATTTATTTACAATTATACTTCTATTTAGTTTTGAAAATATAAAATTAATTTTTGAAATATGTCAAACATTAGGGGTATTTAGGAAGTTAGTTTGTAAATTTTATTTTCCAAATACTTTTCTTAATTCTTGTGTAAAAAGCAAAGTGGACAAATTAATGAGATGGAGGGAGTATATAGATTTGAAGGTAGGAACATGTGACTCATTTGATTTAATTCATTATTTAGTGACATAATGATGCCATAATGCAATAGGACATCACTAGTTTTGATAATGTTCAATTGTTCATTATCATTCTTGTTCAATAGCACGCTATATTCATGGAAAACACTAGTATAAAATTGTGTAAACAATGTTTTACACAATTCAATGGTGGCCATTCGATTGAGATGTGATTTTAAATGATGTAATGTGTGAAAAAACAGAATGCTGTCAAATGTGATTCTGTAAGTGTTAAAAAACTCTCGGTACATTAGTCTTTTGAATTGCACCTCTTCAACTTCTACAAGAATGAAAGCATCATTGCCTTTAGTTTCAAGGATAATTCGAAAACTACAAGCTACTTAGAAGGCTTGCAAAAATTCTTTTGTTCCTTGCCGTATAAACATCATCTCAGTAGCAGAATGCAGGAGTTTCTCTAGCTTTCATCGTGAAAACAATACTACCGGAAGAAAATGGATGATTACATGCATAAGCTGAAAATAAAAAACAAGCGGTCACCAAAACCTCCATGGATCCTTGTATGGAGGAACATAGCTTTCTGTAGGAGGTAGAAGATGAAATGATGCCACAGTTTTTTGTAGCAAGGGTCCCAACTGCAAAATACAAAAAGTGAAGAACATGTCAGGATCATCCATCCGGGTGTGATTGCTGATCTAATGAATTATATAGAAGCAAAAGTTCTCTCTGCCAGCTTCTAAAGCCTCAGTAAGTTGATTTGCAATTCAACTAGAGGGAAGCTTACTTTGTCCCATTGCTTGTTGAGAGTTGAAGCGTTAAGAGAGTATAAATAACCTGTGAGTTTAAACAAAAAAAAGGGCTATGATCAGGATGATAAACCTATGAAAACTAGCATCTCTCTCCCTCTCTCTAACTTTGGTATAAGTTCAACTGAAATTTCAATAGCCAATACACACTACACAGGTGATGGTAGAGGTTCCCCACCCTTTTTTTTTTATTCTTTTCTCAAAATTGGAATGAACGCAAGGGTAGAGAGGCGACCACAAATTATTCACAATTAAACCATCAACCTACCATCACGTTCAGCTGTTGAAGTAACATAATGCCTGAATATATTTGATTCCTGAGCCTGCATCATTCAGCATGGAGTGCAATGATTAGTACATAGATGTTCTTCCACTCTAGTGACTATTTCAACAAGGAAAACTTACAGTTTTAGTTGGTGATTTGCGAACTAGATACTCATAGTACCAATATGGCTCACCATCAATCTGAGAAGAAAATACAAGTTCCACGGAATAAAGACTGGATTAATTAATTGCATTGAAGGTTCACACCACTTAAATCACTTAACATTTCAGCAACAGAACTCACTGTAGAAGTATGTGCATCAAGGACAGAACTTTCAGCCATTCGCTGACTAGAGGTGACCCGCTGTAGAAATCAATACATTACTTTAGCTACTTAAACACAAGACTGGTCAAATATTGTAGGGAATAACTGTGGGAAAACCCAAAGATAGATTGTGCACAAGCAGTAGATTTATAGTGAAGATAGTAGAAAGCTTGCAAGGGTATTTGAGTTTGTCTTCAGGTTTCATGGGATTTACACACAAAATATGCATATACTTTGAAGCAAAGAAGCTCATGCATAGATATACTCAGACATGGGAGTCAAATTACCAGAGCAGACTTGTCAGATAAAACAGAATCAGCTACATTTTTAGCACTCCATGTAGTCTTGTCCTTTGATTTTAAGAACTGGGAATTGGGGGGACCTATCTGAACCAAATAGAATAAAGTCAAACTCTTACAAAGAAACACAAAACATGATGATAAAATTATGCAAGAATATGATAGCATCGAAATTACCGTAACGGAAATTATGAGGTTATCGATGATATCAACTCTTTCAGACACTATGCGAAGGCGTGCATCAGCTGTATGTCATAACAATCACAATCAGTAAGGCTTTAAATGGTAAGTCAAAATATCATGCTACTTAAATATTAAACTCAATGAAGCTATATAGCATAATTCCAAGCACATTAACCTCTTTGATTTCTGCATTTGGATAATGGAATAATAAGTTTTCTGACTTACGGGATAATGGTGCAGCTGATGAATATCGCTCTGGCTTTCTAGATTCCACCCTTCAAATAGATTAAAAGAGTGAGGTAGTTCCTACAATATAAAGATACATGAACATGAAGAAGATAATTTTTCCTTTTAATTAAATTAAGTAGTGAATTACACTTTCATGCCAGAAACTCAACGATCATTTTGCATTCATCTAAGATGCAGAATAAAACAAAGCTTGATTCATGAACATGGCACGGAACTTCAATTTATTCAATCTAGTAACTATTTTACTCTCTTTTTCATCAGCAATCTGTGATGATTTTCTATGTTTGATAGTATGGAAAGCAACGAGCAAGATGAACATTAGATCCATCTTTTATGCACAAATTTGATGGTCAAGAATTGAAATCAACAGAGGTCAGAAAATAAAAGTTAGAGTTAGAATGTTGAAAGAAGCAAGCTATTTATCGGGGGAGTCAATCTCCAGCACCTTTGATTTTTTCCCCCACAATTTGTGAACCAAGTTGGAGCTTGCAAATTTTACTTATTCACTTAACAAGCCAAGCTACTAACAAGGTTTTCCATCTCAAGTTAGTTTGAGAATTATAAGTCATTTATCCTATTGACTCTCGACCTTAAAAACTATTCTTTTTATTATCATGAATGGACCTTATGCTTACAACAATTTCATTCTAGCAAATTATCCAAGTTTTGCAAGTGAAAAATCGAACAGAAGTCAACGGGATTAAATGGTACAGGAAGAATTTGTTATTTAAGAGCAAATATACATTCTCCATTTATCTTAAAACTTCACAATTATTTGCAAATAAATGCTTACCATTTGAAGACAAACTTCTTGGAAGGCAGTTCAGTTGGATACAAATACGAATAACAATTTATATCATCAACTGCTAAATCCATTTTCAGCTCTTCCTCAGCGCCAAAACCTGCAACATTGTCCAAGTTATGCAAGAACCTTGAGAAATAATAAGTAAACCAGAACACACTCAGGTCAATAGTTGCAACCTATTCTCCACATGAGTAACAGAGTATTTAATTAAGAGTAAATGAATGCAACTTTTACCATTCTTTCCATTACTGAAATTTGGCCTACTGCTCCCTTATGGCTTTGTAAAATATAATAGAAAATATCTACTTAAGCAAAGATTTGTTGCACATGCACATTTTCTATTTGAGTTTCATTCTAGCAGATTTTATTCAGTACACTGATTTCTAAATCAATGTATGAATTGCCCTTCCAAAATCAGATATTGAGCTATTTGCGCCGTAATTAATGAGCACAAAAATTATAATTCTTCTTCATTGGCCCCAAGTTTTGATTCACTATGTAAAAACAAAACTGCCAAAAGATTCCGCTTTAAGCCCCTACGTAGTGAATGAGCAACCATTTCTAGTTCGAAAACTGTTTTTTTCCTAGAAACACTACTATGAAAGTAGCAACTGAAGTATGAGATTAAAGATTATCAAATAAATTTGATAAAGAAAATCGATTAATAACGATACATTTTTCAGAATTTTACCTGAAGATGGAAAAAATAGAGAGAGTGAAGAAGAAAGGCCCACAAAAATCAAGTCCCTTCTCAAAGCCCCATTTCGTAAAATCTGTAACGAAGAATCATTTGAACATGCCATTAATTTTCTCATTCTTCGGGGCTTTCTACAGTAGTTTTTAGTTGAAATTATCCAGTTGCTACTATCATTCCTGCAAGAGAACAACAATATCAAAATCTATCAAAATGGATTGCATTTGCGTATCTATATAATATAAGTTGTACGTAGGGTAGTAGAAGGCACCTAGCGGAGGGAAGATTTGGAAGGAGAGAATTGTGAGAGACAGTTGAGAGAAGAGCCATTGTTCTTCTCTGAAAATCTGGGTCAGCTCATCCATTTGAGTTCCGAAAGATATAAAGGGAAATTATATGTTCAGTGCCCAAACTTTATCACTCATTACTACCTAATCCCTGTAACTTTTTCTTAAGGGGTGGAAAATTCTCTCAATCATAAATTCAAGTTCCTAGCCCATTTTGGCCAACAAGAAAATTTTCGAATACCAATCAGTACCTTGTGATATTATTTGCCGGCTTCACTTCATAAATAAATGAACAAATAGAAAGAAAGTAAATGACCCCATAATTAGTGGATGTTGGTTGTAAAACCCGCAAAACCCATCTTTACGTCAACAAACGACGTCGTAGTGTGTCATCCAACAGTCCCATAACGAGACTCTTTGCCAACGATTACCCATAATTAATTTTCGAACTTGTAAGTTCTTATTATAACCCGACCAAATTTGTCTTTTAGTAACTTTGCAATTTTAATTTTGCCACTAATCTTTCTAGTAAGACCATGTACCGTAATGGCACAAGATGTGATATAATATCAGCCCGTTAATACATCACTAACCTCAAAAATCACATCTATTACACTAATGACTGGTATTACGCCACACTACTAATCTTTCTGTTCTAAATCCACTTGTTTAGCTCTGGCTACAAGTGGATAACTTAAAGGCGGAAATTTTACATGAATCGAGGTTAAATGTCTAATGTAAATACTCTCTCCATCCCACTAAAATATACAAGTACCTTTTCACTGGAATTAAGGAAAACTCAATTAATGTGGTTGGAAATGTTAAATTTAAAAATATTTTATTAATATACCATTTAATTTACAACTTATTTCACTTTAAAAATTGTTGATAATCATACACATTAAATATGAGTATAAGAGTGAACTAACATTTCAACTATCCATCAATAAAGAAAGTGGTATATAATTTGGAACAGACGAAAATTTAGAGAAATTATAATGAGGAAAGAGGTAGAATGTGTATTGAAAATATAAAAATGTTTGAAATATGTTGTTGTAATTAAACAGCTGTCAAATTAAATATCAAATCGCTAATAGGTAAAATTATAATTTGAGAAAATAATGAGAATCAAACATACACTTTTAGCGGGACGGAGGGAGTAAATAGTCATTGAATCCTAAAACCTATGAACCTATTCATGGCCAAAAAATTTGCAGCAAAAAAACAAGTATGTGCGCGGGGGTATTCCGGTAGTATGCAAAAAATGGAAGGTCTTTTCTCTACCTTCCGTTATATGCGGTGCTCTTCTCATGATTTCTTATTGAACTTCGATTTTCCTACCCTCTTTCTTTCTTTCTCCCTCCCCCTCTGGCTTCCATAGTAAACAAATAACCAAACACACCATAAAAAAGCATCCATCTTTCTGAAATTAATCATTCTTCTGAAAACCCCTAACTTTTCTTGGCATCGTTTGTTCATAAATTGCATTAAGTTTTGGTTCCGAGAGAGGGAGAAAGGAAAGAACAAGAACAAGAATTTGAAAGTTGAGGAAACTTGGGAATTTTTTTTGGTTGATGATTTATGATATAATCGGTCTCTGATCATATATATAAGAAATAAGAGTTTCAGAGAGAGAGGGAGAGAGAAGGGGGAAAATGGGGGTGGATTATTATGAGATGTTGGATGTGGATAGAAACGCAACAGAAGATGATCTCAAGAGAGCTTATAGAAAATTGGCAATGAAATGGCATCCAGACAAGAATCCCAATGATAAGATTGCAGCTGAAACCAGATTTAAGGAGATTTCTGAGGCCTATGAAGTATGTTACTCTTTTCTTGCACATTTGTATACATGCATTCTTTCTGCAAAAAATTATGGTACAAATTCCATTTTATTGATAATCTAGGATTTTCAAGATTTTGGAGTTTTGTCTTCAAAATTCGCCAGTTTATCTGCAAACTATTGCATTGTTTTTTTGGTATATTATACATATTGCTCTGATGGTGAAAGTCTAGCTTACACTGATGATTTTTTTTTTCTTTAGACTCTGTAATTTAAGATTAATGATTGTTTCTGTCAAAATCTTTCAACTGCCAACGTTCTTGAAAAGCAATCCCCTGGAGAAGGGCTCGCATTAACTTCCGTGTCATGCCTCTAATCCTGAAGTCGGTTTCAGAATCAAAGTCATGAACGAACATTGGACACTGGATATTTGTTATGTAAATTGTTGCATAATTGACTAGTAATTTGCTAGTAGCTTGTGGGATTTGAATATTCATGGCATATTATGAGTTGCTTTAGAAACTGAGTTAAGAATAAAAAGAAAAGGGTACTGATTATTATTATTATTATTATTATTATTATTATTATTATTATTATTATTATTATTATTATTATTATTCACTGATAGATTGTAATACTAGGAAAAAAAAGTATCAGTTTGGACAAATTCTACATCGTCAAGTGAACCAAAAAGAGAAGAAAGGACTTGGATAAGTTTTTTTTTTTTTTTTTTTTTTGACAAACATTCCATTTCGCCTGTTTAATGGGTCTTGTTATTCGGTAGTGCTTGAGACAGAAATATTAGAATGTATAATGAAGTAATGAACAGCATCTTAACTTCTTTTGATATTGTCTAGCAGTGTCAAATGCTGCACTTTTACTTTAACCAACATTTCTCGTGTTCCTTCAGGTCTTGAGCGACCCGCAAAGAAGACAAACCTATGATCAGTACGGTGAAGAAGGTCTGAAAGACGGTCCACCTCCTGGCTCTGCTGAAAGCCAAAACGGATTCAATCCTAGAAATGCAGAGGATATCTTTGCTGAATTCTTTGGGAGTAGCCCGTTTGGATTTGGATCATCAGGAGCTGCAAGGTCCATGAGGTTCTCGACTGATCGAGGAGGGCCATTTGGTGGATTTGGCGCGACAAGTAATGTCTTTAGAAATTATAGTGATGGAACGGGCGCAAGCATGCCTAAGAAACCACCACCTGTCGAGAGTAAATTGCCTTGCAGCCTCGAGGAGCTGTATGCTGGATCAACCAGAAAAATGAAAATATCAAGACAAGTGGTGGATGCAAATGGGTAAAGCTGATTTCTTTTCTTGAAATGTGAGTTTTTCGTTTTCCTTTTGTTGATATGTAGTGACATTTTTTGCAGACGAGTAATGCCAGATACCGAGATATTGAGCATCGATGTAAAGCCAGGATGGAAGAAGGGAACAAAGATAACTTTTCCGGACAAAGGGAACGAGCAGCTGAACCAGCTCCCTGCAGATCTGGTGTTTGTAATTGATGAGAAGCCACATAATGTTTTCACCAGAGATGGAAATGACCTCGTTATGAATTCTAAGGTGACATTAGCAGAAGCACTGGGAGGGACTAGTGTGAACATTACTACACTAGATAGTCGTGAATTGTCGATCCCGGTTAACCACATTGTGAGCCCCGGATACGAGCTGGTGGTTCCACAGGAGGGAATGCCAATAACCAAAGAGCGAAGGAACCGAGGTGATTTGAAGATCAGGTTTGAAGTAACGTTCCCTACCAAATTGACACCCGAGCAACGAGCAGCTCTCAAGAATGCTCTAGGAGGCTGATAATACACTTCCTCGTAACTCAACTGTTGTATCTTACTTTTCATCTTTTCTTCACTACCTTTTTCTTTATCATCCTTTCTTCTGTTGATGTGAAAATTCCGCTGCTGTAAATGTCTGATTCCCAGCAGCAAAAAGGATGATCAAACTGAACTAATACAGCATATTCTTTGCATCTATATATATATATATATATATATCCAACCCGCCTTTTGGATACATGTTAATTTGTCGTTGGAGATTTCCAACGTCCGCTTCAGTTCATAGATGCCTGCCTTACAGGTCAAAATGTTAGAAACTAAACAGAAAATACCATTCGTCCAATAGTTAAACATCGGGGGCCAGTAAACAACAATTAGGAACGGTATAAAGGCTTGAAGAAAACTTATCGCAGCTTGTCCGAACATTAAAAACCAAAATTTAGGTACTAAACACTGCACAAAAGAAAAATTCTCTATTATGCTACGAAACTACAACCTAGATCACAAATCTAAAGGCAGGAAAAGCTAAAAAGTACACATAATTTACATGGCAGGGAGAATCAAATCTCCTAGTTACACGAGACATATCCTATCTACTGCCTCCATCTAGCCCCTGGGTGATGGCCCTGAGGTTGTTCCCACCGAACCCCCGGTGGCCAAGATGCCAGCCCCAAAGTATTAGCCGGGCCTCTAGGCATCTGATGAGCCGCAGGAGGAATAAGGTGAGGATTGGCCAGTGGGTGGTGCATTGGTGGACGATAGCCATGAAGAGGTGGCTGACTGTGATGCGCCGGAGCTTGGGCATTAGGCCGCCACTCGGGAATATCATCATCGTCATCATCCTTCCAAGGTTCAATACCAAGGCTTTTATTATCTACCCAGTTCCCATTCGTAGGTACAGTATCAGTTTGTCCATATTTTTGAATAAGCTGTCTCACTTGATCTACAGGAAGTTGGGGGTTGTGATTAAAGGAAGGCGTTTTTACATCACTGTGCAAATTTTGGGATGGTATCTCAGGAGGTACAGATGGGGATTTCACTTCACCAGAAAAGTTGAACTCAGGCAAATCATCGTCCTCTTTGGCTGCTCGGGCAGCAGCCGCAGGGCCAAAGCCAGGAGGGATATCATCATCCTCTTCCTCCTGGGCCTGAGGTTTAGGGCGAGTAGGTGCATTGTAGGGACCAGGTGCCATAGCCGAAGTATTCTTGTTATTATTCGAGTTCTGCCCTTGGGCAAATGGCTGCTTTTTCGAGCTATGTTTGTGGTGTGAAGAGGAATTAGGTGATATTGTGTTGCTTATATGACGTCTTCTCCATACAACTACACCAATTAATCCATCGTCAATAGTATTAGGTATCTTAGAGTGGTGCTCGCTTAGCACCTCCAGAATTTTTGAGGAAGGTGGGCATAAATAAAGTTCGACTCCAGGGGCCGGTTCGGCAAATCCCAGTCTCTCCTCGGCAACATATGAATCCGCAGCCTGCAGTCCCCCCGAACAAACAATCATATGAACATGTACGAGAAAACTGGGCTACCATGAATACAAAATAAATGCATTAATTAATTAAAACTAAGTAAAAACCTCAGCAAGAGCAGCCCTATCCTTTTCTGATTCTTTGTTCTTCAACACGAAGAGGAGTATCTGCACATCCAGATAAAGGAAACTTGTAAGTAAAATCTGTAACATGGTGGCCAGTTTCAAAACGTGTAATGAATTTTTAACTTTCCCTCTTTCCAAGAGCAATCTAAATAGAGATTACATTTAACTAAACAAACCGTTTCAAACGTTAAATTTAGATCCAATGTCCATATTTTAAATCTGAAGAAGCTGGATTTTTTTTCTGGCGATTGATTTTGTCCAGGGAAGGCGTTAATCCTTTTATTATCTCATTATTATTCTGTTGGACTGGAATCTTTATACAGATTTATTGTTATTTGCACTATGTTAAACCGTTTGTATTGCCATTCAACTTTCATCAAAAAGAAACAAAACAGAACAGTGGCATTCACGAGACCATCCTGTGGAAACCTATCCTTTGTATCTGTAAGAATTAACTACATAAACTACGTTATAATAATTAAATAAATGAACAGTGGCGTCCACAGTAAAGATCAGAATGTAATTCAATGACATCTCAACTCCTGCACAGGTGTCAATACAATAACCAGTACAGATTTTAATTTATTGCAATGGGATTCTGCTATGATTTTCCATCGAAGCTTGTGCTTGCTGAAGCCTATAAACATCTACTCTCATACCAGCCTTACATTAATAGGAGCGAATGTTTAATGAAGGCCACGGTCCACAATATAGAAGAGATGACCGGTCACTCAGTTTTGTTACTTAATCTAAGATTATTGATTGCTCATCCTTTGATGGATAACAAATATGTATATATATATATATATATATAATTCAAGACAACTCCCATCCTATCAATTTTGTTCTCTTCAAACCTCAAAATCTAGAATTCTAGCTCCTTTCACCCATTTCACATGAAGCAGAAAATATCTAAGAGAAACCTATGAAATTATCACCTAGGCAGGCTTTAATCTACTTAATCAAGAATCATTCTTCATTTGATATTATATAATAATAAGCACCCTCTACAAGAATCTATCGACTAAACTGCAGTTACAAAAACACTGATCCAGCATTTATGATTTCTAAGCAGTTACCATTAGAAATGCTATTGTACACATTTAGCAGTGCTAATCCAGGAATTAACAGGAGGCTACATTGCATAGATTGTGAACAGAACCCAAAGAATAGAAAAAAAAAGAAGGCCTTGATGTACCATGACTGCACGAGTTCGAGACATAGGGAGTTCTCGAAAGAATTTTTCAAATGCATCAAGTCTAACTCTGCCCTTGATCTCAAGAGAGCTGGGCCACTCTTTTGTCGATGTCTTCTCTCCACTGCAACACGTATAAACAAATCAACCAAAATAATGGCACATAGAATAGGACCTAACATAATTCTGAATGCCACAATATTCGGGAATCCATAACAAGGTTCAATTTCAGGAAATACAGCATTTTATGCAAACTAAATGTGTCTAGGGAACCTCGTAATTCAACATCCAAGGATGATACCAAGTGGTTTCCTGAGCTAAAAACATAAACGAATGGTTCACAACATAGAAAGATTAACAATTGCTTGGACCATGTGTATAAGAAGACGCATACCTTTGAAACTGACCACCTGCGGTAACCAAGGATGAAATACTTAGTTGTAGGACACCCTGCCAGATAAACTCAATGTCAGATGCACCAGAAGGAGATCGAACTTTTTGCACTGCAGAGCTACTGTTAGATTGAACTGCCAAATCTACTTTACGTTCAATGACAACTGAGTTTGCCTTCTTGGCGGGTGTATCTGTAGAATTTTCTGCACCTGTATCAGAAGCCTTAGAATTGCTTGCTTTTTCTGTGTTATTCTTACGTGAGATGGGGGAGTTCTTATCAGCATCAGCTGGTAAATTATCAAACGGAGGTTCAGAATTAAGGGACTCCATAAACTCATCCAAAGAAACTATTGGAGGTAGAAACTCAGCATCCTTCAGTTCATCATCAACCATCATTCCTTGCATCAAATCAGTCCCATCGGTTGGAATAACCAAACTTCCTGGAAAATCCTGGTTTCCGGAATTCTTTTCCTGACCTGCAACGTTCTCTTTATCTTTAAGGTTATCTGCCTTGGAAGGAGAATGACCTTCTGTCTCCTTCTTTGGCTGAAGTTGTGTATGCACATTGGCCCCCCCGGAGACCTCAGCAGCAATGCTATAGTCACGTTCCACTTCTACTTGGTACTCACCCTTGTGGGTTTTCTTAACCAAGCGCCTCAAATCTGTATCAGGCAAAACTACCATTTGTGCCATCTCTTCTGCTTTTGCCATCCGCCACTCCGATAATTCCTTGGAAGCAAGTTCTTCAGCTGACATTGAACACAACCTTTCTGGTGAAATTTCACCAGACACAACTCTTTCTCTCAGTTCTGGATTATTACGATCTTTCAGGTTGAATAAAAGTGACCTACCCTTCTCTTTGTACTTTTTGCTTACACCACCATATAATTTGAACAGTTCAGCTTCAGTTTTAAAAGCTAAACTTACCGCAGTTGAATTACCAAGCTCACCTCCATCTCCAGCCCCCTGAACTTCCTCCTTCACAGGCTTGGCCTTCTCAGAATCTTGAGCCTCCTTTCCCTCTCTAACCTCCATGTCAAAATCTAATGCCCATGACAGCCCATTCCCCTGTAACAGATCATCTTTAACAAAGAAATTTTCACTGAATGAACCTTCCACATCGGGCATACCATAATGGAACTCTTGAAAAGCCTGTCCACTTCCACTGCTTTCATTGGTAGGAAATTGCACAGATGAGGCTTGACTATCGGTGGACTTACCAGCTGTAGCCGATTGTTTTGGAGGACCAATATCCTCTGAACCAGGAAGAGGAGCAGCTGTTGTCAAATTGGACTCAGAAGACTGCAAGTCGGCAGACATCTGATTACCATCGGCAGTGTCAGTTTGTTTTTTCTCTGCATTTGCATCTTTATCTTGCTTTTCAAACACCAAAGATAGCGCATCAGCTAGTGACTCCCGCATTTTCGACCTTACAGCTTCAGATATCTCTGACTGAACCTTGGATCCTGACTCAATTAGTGAAGTTTGTCGCTTAGAACTTTGACCCCGTGGACCACCAGATTTACTCGGCATAGATTCATTTCGTGCCATTTTCTTGTTTGTAAAAGGTTGATTATGCAACCCTGGAGAAGTCTTGGACTGTGCTGGAACATTTTTCTTATGTGAACTCAGTTGTGCCAATCCAGGAGAATTCACATTACCTATCATCTGTGTGGCACGCTTACTGGACATCACTGACTGTTGAGGAACAGTACTGTTTTGCCCAGATCCCCCTTCAGCCTTGCGCTTAGTTGGCAACAACGGTTTTCCTCCAGATGGGATGCGTTGCATGACCCCAGCATTATGACCATGCTCGTTTGCCATCCAGAATGGACTTGATCCATTAACGCTAACTTCGAATTCACTCTGTCCTACTCTGTTGTTTGGGACCAATACATTTTGAAACCCAAGACCACTGGACATTGTCGGTGCCACTCCCATTTGCTCATTTGATAAAGCAAAATGATGGTGTGATAGGTTATTGCTGGGCACTTCGCCAACTGTTCTCATATCCATTTCTGATGCTGGCAAGCCCAATGAAGTGGTGGGTACATGCTCCATCTGAACCGCCTGGGGGAAGTGTGAAACTAGATTGTTGGACATTAAGCACCAGAGTTGCAGAACATAAGCAAATAGGTACTGTGATAAACCGGCTTTGGGGAATGAATTAACCAACCTTCCAAAAACTCACCTTCACAAGCATACCAGAATGATATTCTGCAACTCCAAAGCAAAAAATTAGTAAGCAACACCTCCTAACATAAAATAGCACTGAGACTAACACGAATGGATGATCAACTACCCCAAGTGACTAGTGTTAATATACACACCAGAAGTGACGGGTTGTCACCCCCCCCCCAACAAAAAAAAAAAAAAAGAAGCACAGTGAATATTCACCATATGAAATACTAATAAGGCAATAAGCTAAAAAATATATTACTTAACGAGAAAACAAATAAAAATAAAATATTACTTAACAAGGAAAAAAAAAAGAAAGAAAAAAACTATCGGGAAGAAAGAAACGATATAACTCTTGAACCGAATTGTAAGTTAAAAAAAATGTTAAGCTAAAAAATATTACTTCACCAGAGAACAAAACAAACTATCGGGAAGAAAGAAACAATAAAACTCTTGAACTGAATTATAAGTTAAAAAAATGTTAGATCAGATATGCTTTGTCTTTTGCCTAAGAACTCAATTTTCAAGACAAGACTTCCCGAAAGAAACCTCTGCTTTGCTTCAATGAGGTCCAACTATTTGCCAATAGCCAGAGCTCAATAAAGAAAATAAAATAGAAACTACTGTACACTGATATGCCAAGTTTACTCATTAAAGTAAAGATTAAATACATCAGAAAAAAAATGAAAGTCAACTCCAATCAGACAACCAGAGTAGATGAAGAAATTCTCCAACAAGGGATAACTACACTAACAAAGAGGTTAAGTCACCTGCCACATGATTCTCCTACACCCATGGGTGTATGGCAGTTCATGGGTGGCTAATTTAAAAAGGGTGGGACCCATTTCGGCCACCCACGTATAGCCACATCCTCATGGGTGTAGGATATCCTACACCATGGGTATAGGAGAAAACTCATGTAAGTCACCTGCCAACTTAGACTGACTGAAAATATAGGCACAACATCGTATAGTTCAAAGTTCAGTATAAAATTTTCTCACCAGTTTTCTTTTCCAATCATATATACATTTCAATTCAAGGCACACTCAGTAGTATTTACCATATAGTCAACACATAGAGGTGCGTTTCTTAGTTTATCAACAATATTTCTATGTTGCACACAAGTTTATGTGAACAAAAGTTATATCGACACAAACTATTTACATGCATAACAATCAGTTATAGCTTAAAATCTTAAAATGATAGCCAATCTCTAACATCTACTGATGAAATAACATGGACAGCGAGTTGTGAGATAGCACACTGTATGCAGAAATTTTCATACCATTTTAATAGAGCTACATATAAATGCTTGATCTCAAGCTTTCAATTTCAAATACAGAAATAGCTCCAAATATATAGTCCTAAATAGTGGCTAACACCCACTCTAACTATTGAAAAGTCCAAAACACATACCTAAACCCCAAACATTGACCATAGAACTTGATAAGCAAAAGAGAAACATTGAGATCCTATAGCTTCATATTTTTTGGAATTTGGACATGGATTGAATACTAAGCCATGTCATACGGCCATGGTTCAATAAGGCAGATCTTCCCGCACTAGTTCTACCAGCAATAGTTAATTAAACTTGATTCAACTAGAAGAATGCCATAGCATTGTTTCTTTTTTCTATTTTAAAAATAAAATCACATCTAATTACAAATTAGTTATTATCTCTTATTTACACTTTTTAAATGGCTTAAATGTTTTTTTTACTCTTTCATCTCCATAACAATTTTTTTAAAGATTTTATAGTATATGTTCGCATCTGGTTGTAAATCAATACAATCCACAGTTTCTTATTCTTATACACTTTGGCAATAACAGAATAACAAAGTTGAAATAATAATATAATAATACAATTGTTTTACACAATAACCTCTTCTAAGCGAATGATGGATTGATCTTAATTAAAATTCAGATTTGTAAGAATAAAAAACTTATTTCCATTAAAGCCTAAATATAGACTAAAAATAGCCGTAGTTAATCTAGTACTGTATTCTCATTGAAACTTAATAGAATCATGTTTGATATTAAATAATAAATTGCAGAGGCCCAGTGGCATTGCGAGGTAGCCAGATGTCACTGAAAACATCCAACATTCCAAGCTTTTGGTTGGCCAGGCATATCGGAAAGACTTCTGCTGCTGGTTTAAGCAAAACCCATCAGCTCATACATGCTTTGTCAGTTCACAGTCTACCAATCCATATGCCCCGTTCAAGCCGGTTTGATGTTCTGAAGGAGCTTCATTTTCCACAATTGCAAGGGCGTTGAAGATAGTAAGTCTTTGCAATAAGTACTTTCTCTCCTCATAAGGGCATAACCAATAAAATATGACTTTTGTCACAAAGGTTGATAACCATAAGTGTAACAAAAAAGAGAGAACAGATGGTTGTTACATGGAGATACTAAATATAAGCCCATGTTATTGTTCTACTTCTATTTCAATACAAATTGGTCAAATCATTCTTATCCGTATATTTCATCGGAACCTACAAGACTATACAATTCTCCACCACTCATTTTCAACCTATCCCTCTATTTCGAATTAGAAACAAAGACTAACATGAACCAACTCAAAGGAACAGTGTTGACCATATCAAAATGTTCCAGCAGCAACAAATAATAATACATTACCATTTTCGCAAGTGAAAACCTAAAAATAACATCTAATTTCACTGGGGAACTCCATTTAAATATGTTGATGAATTTAACTGTCTATGTTCTAAGCTGAGATTGATGTGTAGATTGATCTGTGAACATTATTTTAACATGTGAAGCTACTATTACAAAAAGTAAATAGGCATAGTTTGTCATCCAATCCATATCAACTAAGATAAATCAGCTCTGACTCACAAAGGTAGATTCGACTGCAAAAATAAAGACTGACAAGCTTTTATAGTCACATTCTCCCCATTTGCAGTTTTTATCGCTTTTGTTATATATGATAAAATCATCACTACGCACTCAAAAGTCAAACCTTTCATCACAGTTTGAAAAGGCAAGGCGGAGGCTCGCCTCAAGGACCGCCTCGGCCTGAGGCCGTTATCTAGTGCCTTGAGGCACTACTTTGAGGCAATTTCATGATAGGCTTACGCCTTCAGCGGTGAGACGTACGCCTCTATGGTTGCGCCTCAAGGTTCAAAAGGCGTAAACCTCTAAATTGGCATCCAATTTCGATTGTTCTATTTATTTATTTATTTTTCCTTTAACAATTCAAAAACTTAACCCAATAAGTTGGAATTTCGAAGCAAGGAAGTTTGCATCTTATAGATATATCTTTTTGTTTTTCTATCGTTTCTTCTACAACAAGTTGCCGCGTTTTGACCAGAAATATCGATATTCAAGAGGCATGTTACCCTTTTTCTTGCCAGCTTCTCATGTTCTGCTTGTTTTGTCATAAGCGACATTTAGTCCACTCATCATTCTAGACGGCCACAAGTTGCAAACTATGAGATTGTTCACAATAACATGTGACGACGTACGTACTAGAATTTTGAACAATTTATTTTGCTTTTCCTTAAATAAGTTATTTTTTTACAACGTTCAAACTTATTTATATCGGTTTGTCAAGAGGCTTACGCCTCAATCGCCTTGAGGCATACGCCTTGCCTCATCAAGGAAAAACGCCTCGAGGCACATTTCCACCTTTTTGAACTTTGCTTTTCATAGAATAATATCAAATTCACATTCAGATTTAGATGCCTTTCAGAAGTAGCATGACAACTATTTATAGATGTGTACATATGTGATAAGTCATATGTATCTGTTACACAAGTCAATCACTATAGCATTGCACACATCTCACTAATTTTCCATGAAATTTATCTTTCAGCCTGAAAGAAAAGATAACACTGCAACTCAAGTACCAAAATTATTCTCTCATCAAGTGCAAAAGTGATCTCTACACTTCTAGTGCTAGTTTCTGATGAGTTTCACTTTTGAAAAATGTATAACAGAAAGATCCTATATTTCATACCTCAAAGTCAACAAGTTGGGCTGAACCAATAGAAAATTGACATCACCAGGTCGTACACCCTTGATTAAATTAATTAAATATATAATTCCTCTTTTGGAATTGCATAGCCATTTGTGTGGTTAACCGACGAGCAAATTTCTGATTTATGGAGTGAGTAAAAATATATTTGTACAATCAAACCATAAAGCATAAAATAGTTTTAAAGGAAAAATAGAAAGAAAGAAACAACACAAACAGTCAACAAACCCTAATTTTATTCTACAGTCCATCAGCCCCAAATTTTGATTCATGACCGGGCAAAAACCCATTGTTCAATTCGCTTCAACATGTACGACTACCTATATAATTAACCCACACAGGTTTACGCGCATCCAAAAATCAATTTCTCAATTGAAATTTAAAATTCCAACAATTCCAAAACCGATAAAAACTCACATACACGGAAACAAAGAAATTTCCCCGTGTGGAAACAAGTCCTAACTTTTTAATTCATGACTCAGAAGTGGTAAAAATTACCACAAAACACATCGATCCAGTTAAACACAGAGAGAGAGAGAGAGAGAGATTACCTAATCGAAGAAGACCAAGGCAAACGCAATTTCTGAGTGAGGAGCTGAATACCATTCAGAATTCAGAGAGATGCTTCAGAAAGCGAAAGGTAAATATAAGGACGAAAGGAAACCCCAGAAAGGTCTACATATATTGCACAAATTATCCTGCGGAACCGGTATTTATCAATAACACGTACATTTTCGGTTCACCAATAATAATAATAATAATAATAATAATAATAATAATACATATGTGTTGAAAAAAAAATATGACCCAAAGTCCCAAACTAAAATAAAATTACAGTAGTTTTTAATTTCACCTATGACACCCAGCCTTTATAAATTTAATCAGCTGAGTACAATTTTTCATAAATTTACTCATAGATTCTCTTATGACATTTTTCCTATTACTTTTTAAATAAAAACAAAATAATAATAATAATAATATATATGTGTGTAAAAAAATATATATGACCCAAACTAAATTAAAATTACAGTAGTTTTTAATTTCACCTATGACCCCCAACCTTTATAAATTTCATCAGCTGAGTACAATCTTTCATAAATTTACTCATAGATTCTCTTATGACATTTTTGCTATTACTTTTTAGATAAAAAATTTCTAAAAATAGTAAAAATAATAAAAACTAAAAAGCAAAATATATTTTTTCTCATACCCACTATGCTCATAACTCCAACTTGACTGGGAACCATCCTTTCCAATAGTAGCGAGATGAGCAAATAGCAAAATATGAATCTCCTTTATTGTTGAAAATGACTATCGAAATATGTCATTTACAGTTGAGTTAAGGGTGGGGTGGAAGGAAATTATTTTTTTTCCTTTTTTATTAGTTTTTATTTTTTAATTTTTTTTCTTTTATTTAGAAAGTAAGGGTTATTAAAGAAAAAGAGCAAGGGGTATAATTGTCAATTTTATAGGATTAGGGACTTTATGTGTGAAATTATAAACGTTTGAGGATCCATGGCGCTGAAAAAAAGGTCATGAATTCAAATGATACAATAAGCAAAGGTTGGGAACCATATGTAAAATTTATTCATTTCTACACCAGAGACCTTGTTCTTTAAAACTTTATCACAACAAAAATTTATCAAATTAATATTAAATTTTTCACAAAAAATAAAATTTCACACTTCCTAATATTATTTCTTTACATTGTTACCATACATGTTCCTATGTGATTATGTGATGACTTTTAATTTGAATTTAATGTGATGTGTAAGAAAATAATATCCTACCAAGTGTCTTGTGCGTAAGAAATTACTATTACCAACAAATAAATTTGTTCATAAAATAATGCGCATTTGACCCCAAGTCCCAAATATATTATGACAAGGGCTTGTCTGCTAGTAACAGTACCCTTTTATCAATATATTTGATTTGAGTTTGAGCTATTATGTCATCTTACAATCTCAACTAGGCCTAGGCGTTTGATTATCGGTTTCTTTCGGTTTTACATTTAATAAATTTACACTTTCCTAAATGAAAAAATGAAAACAAATTTTAATAGGAAAAAATATTAAAACTAATAATGGTAATAAAATTGCAAAAACAACACAAATACTAAAAAATAGTAACCAGACTATTAAAAAATTGTATTAGATTTTGAAAAAATAGGCTCAAAACTAAGTTCTACTATATATTAATGATTTTCGATGCAGTTTTTGGCTTTAGACTGAAAACCAAAAAAAATTATTCAGTTTTTTTCTAGAAAACTCAAACCGTTTGAGTTTATTTGGTCCAGTTTCAGTTCGGTTAACTTGGTTTCGGGGTAGCTATCCCTAGCTCAGTTCTTCTAAGGGTTATAAAACAGACTGTGGAGCTGCTTTTGTTAGATAGCTGCCACGTGAATGATCAGACTCCATTTTTAAAGCCTAATCAATCTCCTTAGAAAATTTGATCCCTAGCTACACCCTTGTTTACAAACTAATAATGAATTTATAAACACTTGCCAAGCGCCATGAATGATTTGTTTAAATATGTGTTAGTGAAAGTTGGGTGTATATTGTTAAATAAAGGGGAAGAACAAAATTACTAAAAAAGAATTATTATTATTATTATTATTATTATATATGAATAAGCTTGTAAAAACGGAATGATACCAGAAAGATGGCGAGTGATCTTCATTGCCATGGTTAAATGGTAGATGAAGTATTGAGTGAATTGGAACCACAGTGAGTATGTGAAAAGAAAAATATGAATTTGTGGTTGTAGTTGATTATTTTTTCTTCTTGTTTGTAGTCATAATACGTTTGGAATTCTAATACCATATGGTACTAAAGAATGAGATGGTGGTACAAAGAAGAGACATGTGGCAACAGGGAATTATATGTTAAATTTTTATTAGGTCGCATCATGTAGATGACGCTATAATAAATTCATTGGTGCCTGAAAATTTGTCTTTCTCCCCGATCATGTAAATTTTAAAGTTGGATCAATAGAAAATTTATTGGTTATATCGAAATAATTTTAATGAAAACAATAAAGAAATGGGGAAGAAGACATGGATTGTAAGGTTGACCTTAAAGAAAATTTTTTTTTTTAATTTTTGGTTTAACCACAACTTAAAGAAATTTTAATAAACAAACAAAATGAAATTAGTATACAGAGAATAAATAACGGGCGCTAATGTAATGTAAAATTAGAAGACAAAATTAGAAATTAAAAGTTTATTGTGTATATAGATGTAGATAATAATAAAATGATATATTGAAAAATATCTACCGCATGATATCTGATAGTATTATACCATCAGATACTTATGTGGGGTGCCAGATAGCAATCATCTGACGCGTCACATAAGCGTCTGGCGGCATAACACCGCCAGATGCCTGGCGTTAGATCATACTGAATGATATATCACATGACAGAAAAGAATCCATTTGTTATTATATGTATTCACTAGTCTTTCAATCGTATATTGCATGTGGAAAAATATATTTACAAGTGATTAAAAACAAATTGATTGAAACAAATTTTTTAGGAATCTAATAGCATAAATAATAAATGAGTTAGACATTACAGCAAAAGGCGTTGCTAGTGAAACATGACACGCCCCACCATTAGTATATCTAACTTACTAGAAGTATGACGTGCGCCGACGATAAATTTCAACTAAAAGCTCGAATTTACCGTCAAAGCTCGTAAACATACTAATTATCCTAGAAAATTTCGACAACATCTCATTTATTTTATTAACAAAACCAACATGCATAACTTCCAACAAACACACTGACCCCACACAATATGACAAACGCCGTCATTTCAAGAAATCATACTTTCCACATGAATAAATATACTAACCCAATTGTCATTCACACATACTCCCAATACAATATATATTAATAATCTTAACCATTACAACTTTATGATTCATAAGATTGACAAATCTTATAACAATCAATTTCATTATGTGATGGCTTAATTCTCGAAAATAGCAAGCTCGATAATAATGCATTGTCTAAACTCCGACTGCTACCTGAAAAGAAAATCATTTAGGAAAACATATGAGCTCACTAGCCTAGTGAGTGGGGTGTTAAATAAATATGCTTTGGAAAATCATAATATAACTTTACAAAATCTCAAATGTTTAACTTTCATAATTTGAACTTAATTCCAGCATAACATGAACATTTATAAAATCATCACATATTGAAAAACATTATGAACATCATTTCATTCTAACAATCATCATAAAATTCATCAACTTGAATTCATCTCACATTGAAATATTTATTGAAACGTTGTCATACTCGTAAGTATCATAAAAATCATTTCTTTTCAAGATCATCATAGAATTCTCCCCAAAGAGTATCCAACATATCATGATCATAATATCAAGTCATACGCGCGTAGACACCAGCTTGGGTCATAGATACCTTATGATTCATTCGCCCTAGGTGGCACAATAATCAGCTTGAGTCATAACTAGCACATAGGCCCCTTCGCCTGGGCGGCGTATCATATAGTCAGCTTAAACCATAGGCCCCTTCACCTGTAGGCGGCATATAGTATTAACAGCTTGAGCCGAAGGCCCCTTCGCCCATATGTGCCATATTCATAACATTTGATACACATTTTGGGGATTTTCATATATCATAAATCATATTTCAAATAGAACATTTCTCTAAAAAGCATTAAGCATCATTTCATGAAAATACATCATCATAAAACATTTCAAGTCCTTATGAAGTACATCATCCTCATAAAACATTTCAAGTCTATGTGAATTCAAGTATAATTCAACTTTCGTTTAGAAGAAAGAAAGAAGAGGAGAATCTCCACTCACCGACTATGTAGCAATGTAGCTCCTTTTGTGTTTCATTTCTTTTTAGTCTTTACCATTCCTTGTAACATCATATAAAAGTTCTACTTAACATCTAATTCCTTTTTATTTCACAATTCACACACATAGCTAAATTCTCTTACTTATTTTTTCTCATAATATCTCGTTGTGCAATTCATTTCTATTTTCATAACTTCCAAATCATCTCATTCATTCGTTTCCCCCCATTTTTCATTCACTTGTTCTACGTCCTAACTTATTTAGTTGTTTACAATGTAATTCATTAATCTCCTATATTAACACATACTTACTCTTTGAGTCATATCTCAATTCTTTCCTTAAAACTCATGACAATTTCATATTTTCTTTAACTAAATCAAGCCTCTTGATATCAACTATTCTTTCAATTACCATATGATCACATTTTTAAAATATTAACAACATTTAATACCTCCAATCTCAATAATAGCTATTGTCCTTTATATCATCATGCCAAATAATGTATAAAATATTCTCTTGGTATTTATATCAAATACTTTATGATAAAACAATAAATTCTCATTTTAACTTAAAAGTGGAAATGAATCCATATCTTGCTAAGTCCCCTTCTTTATAATTATTCTAGACTTTATTCATCTTAAAAATTGTAATAATATCACATATTAAAATCCTAAATTCCACCAACATAACAACACATCTTCACTTCTAAACACTAGTTCTTAGCCTTTAACAAACTTTCCAATTCCACATTTGCTATTAAATATTAAGTTGTTCATTACTTGTACTTATTTCCAACCTCACCAAATTCCTCAATTATCATGATATTATGCTATAAAATCATAACGCCAACTTATATGTAAAATTTCAACTCTTTAAGTGAGGATTGTTAAGTTTTCCTGGTTTGGCAATGTACATTTGAAACCATTTTAAAATCAAGAATGGTGTCGTATGCTTTTGAAATTCTTCTAGAATGTAGAGAACTCATATAAGTTTATCATATGTGAAATTAAGCCCAAGAAAACCACGTTGGGAACACCAAAATATTTTACCACATACCAGAAATCTGTCCTCGGGTCTACCCTGTCCCTCCTACCAAAACATGTCATAAAAACTTCTTCCGGTCTCCAAATGGTGTCATTCCAATTTTGGATGATAGATAACTCATAGAAGATCATTTCCCAACTTGTATCATGTTAAAATTCAACATATATTGTTAGTTATAAACTTCCAAAGTCGAAGGGCAGAACAATCTAACATAATAATTTCTGTGCCTAAATACTTCTTCTTACAAGTTGAAATGGTATAACTTATTAAAGTCTCAAATACCCTTTAATAATAACAATATTAATTCTTAGCCTTAAACAAAAATTTCATATTTACATACTTGTTTTCACAAAATCCATATTAACTTCATACATTCCATTTTAGATTCAAATCACCATTCTATATCAATAAATCCATAAATACTAAGATTATAACTCAATACTCAATTTCATGGAAATTTTCATTTTAAAGCCCCAAATAATACTTTCATTCAAAATTTTCAACTTGAGTTTCCTTTCTTAAACTACGGTTTCATAAACTAATTTTGCATAATATTATACTAAACCTTGTATGATTGCAATTTTATGTTTAAGAATAATTTCACAACATTTAAACTTATAAAAACTAAAATTTCTCATCCCTACAAGAAAACTAGACCTTAAAATTTACACGAAATCAAAGCTCAAAGGTGAGAAATACTTACATATCATCCTAATTCTTTGCCCTTCCTTTTTGTTTCCTCTAATTTCCCAAAATTTGTTCCCATTCTCCTTGCTAGAGCACTTCAACTCCCGCAACCTCTCAGTTTCTCTCTCATTCTCTGTCTTTCTCGGCTCTCTCTCTCTCTCTCTCTATATATGTTTAAATTGGCCCAATTCAAGAGAATTCTAGATATATAGGAAAATTTACACATAAAATCCTTCAACTTCCGACTTTACTTCATTTAAGTTCCTGACTTCGTTTCTTGTTTCATTTAAACCACCAAATAATAATGTAATTTCATATAAATCCCGACTTATTAAGTACTTAAATTATAAACTTAAAAATTAAATTACTGCATCTAAGTCCAATTTTGACATTAACTTGATTATTCCACCTTTGACTTTTTCGGGTAAATGTTGAGTTTTGAAAATAGGAAGACGGGTCGTCACAAAAAAGATATGGTTCCAAGATGGAACCAAATCTGCTGATGTGGCCAAAATAAGTAGGCAGAATGAGGCCACAAAAAATTTTAAAAGGCTATGGGACCCACCAATTAAACCAAACCAATCATCTGATCTGTTTCACTAGAAATGTCCTTACAACAAACCATCAGATATGAGACTAATGCGGTTTAAGTCAAATATATAGGCAAGTTTTTGAGCAAGCTCGTGGCCCAAGATCATGAGCCCTAGTGAGCAAGCCACAAATGTCAATGGACGAATAGGCTAGTCTATAGGCTAGTTTATGAGTTTTGACCGCCACTGTGGCTGCAATGGAGGAATAATTTAAAGACATCAAGTGTCTCTTTTAAGAAAATATTCCGATCTGTGGAGTTTTATTCTCCAATAATTTTATTGCCGCGTACGCTCAATTTTTATCTATAGACACCCGGTGTCTCCGTTACGAAGACATCATGTATTTGTGACGTTCCCCCCTTTACTAGTTTCACAGATTCATACGTGTGGGTTAATGTGTATATAAATAGATCTAGTAGAGTAGAAGACGCTACATATACCTGTGTCTAGGTGTCTCCAATGTCTCCAAATCATTCTACCATGCACATTACCCCTACATGTAGTGGAGAGGAAGGGTTGATACACCGAGTGTAATACCCGATGTCTCTAGATCAAAATTGGCCTACAATGACCTTGAAAGTGAAGAGTATTTATGTAATGACGACTTGTCACAAATATAGCAGATATCAAATTTGCTTTTCCCTCTTCTCACTATAGGATCGTCCATTAGGACCATTGGAGAAGGGTTGTGGGATTCTTGGACCCGATAGCGACATAAATAGGGGGTTTTAAGACCCGCAGTCTGTGTTGAAATTGTAATTCATGCAACTAATGTGTGAAATTAGAGTCATAATAACAACTAGTTTTAAACCCGTGCATTGCACGGGATAACAAGCAGAGTTTTTAAATATAAAGGAAAATATCAATATTAGAAACTAACTCTCAAATGAATCAAATATTACACCATCTATATCCATATAGGTAAATATTAAAATTTCCATCAACAAACATGTGTTGTATATAGTAATAATAACATGAATTAAAAATAAAAGCTAATACATAAATATAATTATATGTAGCTAGACATTAGAAAATGTCATAAGCTACAAGTGTATATGATATTTAACCATTAGAAGAAAAATTCCCATCAAAATTCATAGTACTGCCTTGTATATTCAGAGACTGGGTGCCTACGGCCATCAAATTCTAAGAAATTTGTTGAACTCCATCCAAACCTCCAAATAATAATCTAAAAGAAACATAAAAAACCACAATAAAAAACCAACAATCAAATCAAAAAACAACATGAATTAGTGAAAATTTTAAGACATCTACTTGAATATACATATGGTTGCAAGAAAGAAAAAATAAATGAGCAATACAAAATAAACCAAGTAAGATGCTATGATGATATATATAACGAAGTACTAACTCATTCCAATAAAATGATGTATGTCTACCTATTCTCATTAGCTATAGCTAAATCCACATGAGAATAAAACATATGGGAACAACTCTAAAATGGTAATCAATACTTTTACCATCAACTTCAGGGAATATAATACTTACCTAAATAGTTATTCACAAAACATTGAAGACAAAAAGCCCCGATCGAAGTGTATCAAAGCATCACTTGGTGCCATAAGACGAAGAACTTGATAAAACGAACCACTTAGCATTCATAAGCAAAATAATGTAAATTGTTCTAAATTAATGTATTGTTTTTAGAAAACGATGAAAACTCTTGTAGTGAAATAGATGGATGGATCCAGTAATGATAATTTTACTATTTAAGAAAATATGTCGGGCTAATTAGTCTCTAATGATAATCAATCAAATAAGAGTGAATAAATACAAACTGTATTCAACACAAAAATGAAATTAAAAAACAAAATTTCTAGAAACCATAATTAAGTATGAAAGTTCTAAAAGAAAAACATTCAAGAAATCTTCTATCATTCAATCATCGATCATTCATACAAAAAAAAAAAAACTTATTTTAACGTGGCTGAATAATAAAACCAATGAAAAATCTATACATCCCATTTTGGCACAAAACCAACAAAAGAAAATTCTTTGAATGAGAAATCAAATTATGTAAATATTTAACCAATAATATGCATATAGAACTCACATTGGTTTATCTGTGGCAATTCAACTCGAGTATCTCCCATCATCACCAATCTCCATTATAATAAATTCTTTGGAAGATATTGACATAGAAATCTTTCCTATTTTTCTATCCAACAAAACTTTCAAACACATCCAAATTTGACAATGTCAAACAATCTCAATTAACATCTCATATCAATAAATGAACCAAAAAAATACAATCTTTTTGGGGCCTAATATATAGAATTTCTTAAACACCATTAGCTAATTTAGTTTCAATATAAATCCAGAAAGAAACTTATATACATAACACACGGCACACACTGAGACAATTAATTTAGGGAAAAAAACCACAATTTTATATGCTTCGAATTAAAATATCATACATATATTATCTCATAATAAATTGGAAAATAAATTGAAAATCTAGCAAATATATCAATTTCACTGCTTAAAATTAACCAATGGTAAGAAAATAGAAATTTCGAATTATTGCTAGAATTAGGGATTTCATGCATCAGGCCAAAAGATTAGGTTAATTCAGTTCAAGAAAAATAAAAAAACAAACGACTTAAAATAAATTTAAATATTTGAGAAAAATTGTTGGAAGCAAGATGTCACGCCCCAATTTTTACTACCTTATTATCTCGAAATATCGGTAACTATAAGCATTTCAATATATATATATATATCTTGATTCAAAATTGAGGACGAGACTTTACAAATACAATTAAAAGTATTGAGACACTTGCGTTACGCATTCTGGTAATTATGTGTTTTGCGGGCTACCCACAACGAAACATCGGCCACACACGGAAATCTCGATCACATACATGTATCTTTTCCATCCTTGAGATGATCTGGCTATAGAGCTCTAAATTCAATACCTACAGGATTGTAGGAGATGGGGTAAGTATAAAGTACTCAGTAAATAATAACATGTATTGGCCCACGTAAAACAATGCAAGAAGGATCACATGTTGACAACGATACAAAGTTCGAGCACATCACTAGTTTAGCCTCTACCCGTAAGCCATACAATTCAAAGATACAAAATTTCCAAGACCATATAGCACGGTCATAATACCACAAAGATTACCACAAAGCAATGCAAAACGGGTAGGCAGTGCCACTAGCGAAGCCCAAGAGCAAACAATAATGGTTTATCCAATGTAATTGTGCACCATCAATCATCAAAGGCCAAATACAATTAAAGGAAGACACGAGTTCCAAGAGACAGAGAGCCGAGAGATAGAAAATGATAGAGCCAAAGACATGCGTTACTCACCTCAAAGATTCCTCGAGTAATCCCAAGTGGAAAATGTCATTAAAACCTTGATATTCCTCAATTAAAGCTAAATTTTTGAGTTATGATCTATCTATATATGACAAGGAGCCTTTTTCAGGAGATAAATAGGTATTTTGGTGGGTTTGTATTGGTGTTTTCCCACCGTTATTAATTTTGAACGAATTTTTGGGAGTTTTGGGAAAGAAAGGAGGTTGATTGGGTGTTTGGAAGATTGAAAACCCAATCGCCTATTTATAATAGTTGGAAATTAGTTATTTTTAATAAAGTTTTGAGTTCTGCCAACCACGTCGCGACACGTGGCGCGACATAGCACCATACACTTTAGGGGGTGATGTGGCCAAATGAGGTTTCGCGCGTTTATTGCTCTAGAAGTCATTATACTTTGTATTGTCTTGTAATTAAGTCACTATACTTTTGATTCATATTAATTAGTAACCAAATTCTTTCTTTAATTGACATTTGAGCGTCAACCTTGAGATCTTCCAATGTAATTCAAGCAATTATCGTCAAAATAACGACCACGTAGCATAATTGAAGGTTAAACATTAGGTGAGAAACATAGGTTTGTCCTTCCAAATTCTGTCATGATATAGGTGGGCGAGGGTGTAGGCAAAAAATATGTCAAATTCATACGTAGTCTCCAAGTACATCAAGAATATTGGCTCATCTTTATAATAAGCCCACAAATCCATCTCTATTACATGCATTATCTTTCTTGCATTTTGAGATAACCTCCACTCCTTGACTTGCTTTTCATGAATTCTTCGGTTGATCATTTATAAAATGTTAATTATTCACAAAGTGAGTACAAGATACCCCGTGAGTAACACAATATTTAGGTTGCCACAAAGTTATAAAAATCATTCTCTTTCAAAATTTCAAGAAGCATGAATATGCATAACTTTCTTAAATGCATTTTAGGGCCCAACCACTAGAATTACCTACTACCCGTAGTGCGTTAAAGCCTTCTCAATGTCAGGTTTGGCCATAGCAATTCAATAATAAGTAGATCCACAATTAACCCTGATTGACCCTTACTGAAGTTTTAATCAATTAACGTTAACAATTCAAATTAAACACCACACTAGTCTTCCCTATCGTGGGATCATTAGATAAGTTATAGTGTATGAACAATTCAAGGCAACATCAATACAAAATGAGTATGGCAATGCTAGTGATTCATGTACAAGGAAACATGCCACTCATTATCATAATATGCCATTAAAATAAATGTTTTTCTTTTAAAACACGTACATGTTAATGGAACTCAAACATTGGTTACTCACATTTGCTCTTGTTCTTTCAAAGATTATTAGATGTTTGTGGGTGGAAAGATACCTTCAATTCCTTGAACATTCCTTAAGCAAAGTGTTTTTTAAGTAGGGGTTCTATGTGTATGTGAAGAGAGCTTGTTTGAGAGGCCAAGAGAGTGCTTTTAGAGTCTTTTGAGAGTGTTCTAAGAGGAGTGAGATTTATGGACGAATTTGCTTAATTATTTCCTAAAAAATTCTTGGATTCCACCTATCGTAAAAGTTCCAAGTGTCCCTAGATAGTTTATAAATAACCAATAGAAATGAATCCAATTGGAAGCCTAAGAATTCATCTCCTCAAATCAAAGTGCTAAATGTTCTTGATTTTGTTTCATGTGAGAAATTCCTATATGTCCAAGTGGCTCCAGATTTTTCCACTTATTTCTTAATAAATCCCTTTACTTAAAGTACTCTATAATTAAGTCCTTGTATTTTTTTGACTGTATTAATTAGACACTGCATTCACACTTTAAGCATTCTTTGGCTACAAATATACCACTCGGTTGGACTTAGTCGTTCTTTTGGCAACACTCCCTAACCGATGAGGGTAATTGGTATAAATTCAAGTAATTATTTTATTTTCGTCAAACAAACTAAAATGTTTTGAAATTCTTATAAAATATCACGACTAATCACCCAATTATAAGATTTATTTTCCGATTGCTTAGAGTTGAACATTATAGCCAATTATTATCACAAAGGTGCCACTATTGAACTCTAGAAATTACACGGAGTGTTACACAAGAATTATATGAAAATTGGGAAATTTACCTCAGATTAACTTGAGCTAAATCATGTCAATTAAAAAAAAAGATTACAATTAAATATGCTCAGCACACAAGATTTCGAGTTATATTAAGTGTTTGAGAAGAAATGAATTACCAAAATCAATTGGGATGAGATTTATGAAAGAAGAAGTCCGTTTTGGAATGTCTAAACAAAAAACACAAATAAAGGCAGCCAATTGGAAAAAAAGCACAAATCTTATTGCATAAAACGCATGAGTATTACGATTTGTTAAAAGCGTGTTCCAGCGACATAATAAAAAATAAATAAATATAACATTAAAAAAATCAGATGGCTTATGGTGCCAATTTTATGGAGGGAAAACCAAAACTAGAAACTATCCTCCCTTTATATATGCTAGAATTTCCACCCGTGCGTTGCACGGGAAGTTTAAAAGAAATAACAGATATCAATAACAATTATACAGTAGTGTAATAGATTATAATTATAACACTTGAAAAAATTCCCAAGAAATAATTAATAAATAGATTTGATGTATTTGTAAACAATCAAAGAAAGTAATGAAATGAAATGGGATCAAGCCTAACCCCTTACCGATGTTACCCGAGTTTGAATCCCTACAATCCCCCACTCCCATCCCACTATGTACCAAAAGAAAAAAAAATGTAATAACTTCGGCCTAAAACTCAAATATCTCCTGCATTTTCATGTAACAATCTCCTCAAGATGTTGCAACTTTCCTAAATCAATAAGAATCGAGGTGTTGCAGCTTGTTTCATATGTTAATTTAAGTCATGTCTCACAAAATCATTTAATCAACTACAAACTGAAATCCTAGAATCAAATGTACATGCACTTACAAAATCGAGAAAAAAAAAAACCCGCACACCCGTATTCAGCTATTTATGTACATAAATTTGTGTACTATCCTATTTTCTCTTCAACATTAGGTGAACCTATCCTCGTGATGGAATTACTCTTTGCATGATTTTATGTAATCGAGTGTGTTACTTATTGTTAACGCATTCATTCTCCATGTTCTAGGTCAACAAAAGTCAATAACGATATATATATATATATTTTTCTTTTTTTAATAACACAATTCATTATTTGGAAAAATCAATACTTGTAATTAAAAACAATAAAAAAAACATTCAATAAACAAAACAACTACAGCTATTAATTAATCAATTCATTATCTGGATTGTCGTTAAGAATAAGATTAAGATATTAGGAAACTTTCAAAAAGTAACTAAGATATTAATTGATCTAGATAAGGTAATAATAAAATTAAAAAATTGATTTGCCAGAGATATATTCCATAAATTAAGCTCAATAATAAGACGATTAGGTTGACAAAAAAAGAAATTCTGGATAACAGAACAAACGTAAAGAGAAACCGAATGGAAGATTATCAAAAACCGCATAAAAAAGGAAATAATGCAAAATTATTGACAAGCCCAATGATACAAAATTACTAAAAAAACCAATAAATGGGCTGGAAAATTAGCAAAGGAGACCTTACTCATGTTTTATATATATATATATATTCATTATTTGGAAAAATCAACACTTGTAATTAAAAACAATACAAAAACACTCAATAAAGAAAACTACTACAACTATTAATTAATCCACTCATTATCTAGATTATTGTTAAGAATAAGATTAACCTAAATTACCAAAGAAAATAGCAAATATTAGGAAACTTTCAAAAAGTAACTAAAATATTATTAATTGATCTAGATAAGGTAATAATAAAATTAAAAAATTGATTTGCTAGAGATATTCCACAAATTAAGCTCAACAATAAGACGATTAGGTTGACAAAAAAAAAAAAAGAAATTCTGGAGAAGAGAACAAACGTAAAGAGAGATCGAATGGAAGACTAACAAAAAATGCATAAAAAAAAAAAGAAATAATACAAAATTACTGAAAAGCCCAATGATACAAAATTACTGAAAAGACCAATAAATGGGCGGGAAAATTAGCAAAGGAGACATTACTCCTATTATATCATATATATATATATTAAGATTTTATCAACAAAAATTCAAGGGACACATGGAAATCTAACATGAATAAGTGATATTGTATGTGGCACAATTTCATTGGATTATTGAAAAATATATATGTAATCACCACCGAATGAAATTGTGCCATGTGATAATAGTTATTCATATAATCTATTCACGTTTCCATGGAATTGCTATTTTATCAATTATCATCCAGGTATGTCATCTTTGTTCATCAAATTTATGGATAGAAGAATTCGTCTATGTAATCACTAATAATTGACAAACCAAAGAACTATAAATTTTATGTGTTCCTTCGCCAGAAAGTACATTCTCCGGGCTTTTTATGTCCAGGATTAGGATGTGCATTTTATGACTTGTGCCGGTAGTTATGGACTTCTATTGCCCCAGAGAGGCACTAAAACTAAAAAAACGAATGCTGCAAACCCCAAAAAATTTTAATTTGCCTCATGAGGGTATGTAATATACCTAACAATATATGAGTGGTTGATTTAAAAAGAATGAGACTCATTTCAACCACTCGTGTTACCACATGGGCATCGAGGTATATTAATATACTCATGAAAATATGACGGATGCAAGATTCATTTCCATAGGATATATGCAAAACCACAGATCTTATAAAATTATTCGTTACAAAGCGTATACATGTATCGAACTGTAAAGACCTTTGCACACTGTATCCCCTTTACTAAAAACTCATGTTCGAGATTGTGAAAGGGCAACCAAAACTGCTGAACGGGGAAGAACTTCAAAAAGCAGACTCGACTATCACTAAGCGAGCTTCCTTTTCTGCGAGTACCGGTCAAGGTGATGATGAACAAGTTGTAGACCGTAGAAATGTTCTTTTAGCAATTTATAACTCAGTGCTTTGTCGCATTCTGGCAGTTGCATCAGTTAGTGTACTCGAAATGCTCTCACCGGCCTCGGCTTTGCAAAGTGGACACGAGGCATTAATTTTCAGCCACTTATCAATGCACTCCTTGTGAAAAAAATGAAAGCATGGCAATTCACGTAGTTCATCATTGTTCATGTACTTTGACAAGCAAATGCAGCAAACCTATATAGCAAAATAACATCTAATTAAGACAAATCATGAAGGCCTTTACAAACAGCACACAAATCCTACTATCTATCCAACTCACTGACTTGCAACGAATTGTCAGCAAACACCTTTTCGTTCTTCCATGGATAATCAATTTTTCCTTTTGTTAACTTGCATCATTACAGTTTCTGAAAGCAATTAATGGGTTGTCCAACAAAATATAGGTGGCAATCTGCCACACGACAATCAGTTAGTTTCAGTAACAACAGTGGTTTTCACCATCCACCACCACCAGCCTGTATAAGTAGGATTATATACTATATAAAAGGCAAATTCAGTCAACCAGTCTACCATTGTAAGAGCATCTTCAATGGGGAGGTCCGTCGAGGATGTCTACTTTAGGAGAAATATACTCACAAAATTTAAAGTGGGTTTTACATGTCGCTATATTTTCTTCCAATTTATTTTTTCTTTTAATCACTTTTCTCTTTTTCACTCCATTTTTCCTCACCTTTTCCTCACCGTGTCCCGTGCAAGGTCCACAAACACACCTTCGCCTCCACCTCCACCTCCACCTTCTCCACTACTATCCACTCCACTATTTCCTCTATCCAAAGCATATCCTTTTTGGTCTTTTCCCTTTTGTTATTTGTTTTTCTTATTACTTTTGACTATTTTTTCCAGACCATTGTCTCTCTGTCTCCTCTCTCCCTCTCTATGGGTTGCTTCTCTCTCATGTCCTTGTCTTTCCCCCCTCTTTTTCCTTTTTCTTTTTCCTTCAGTCTTCCCTAATTCTTTATGGCAACATATTTCCCTGATTTTGTATTCTCTTCTTATATTTATTATTATCTGATTTATTATTTAATTTCTGAATTAGGGTTTGAGTTGGGGGTGAAACTGGATCTTATATTTAATCCATCAAAACTCAAACGCACGGGTGAGGATTTTTCCAGCCGAGGATTTTTATTCTAAAGCTTCTTTAGACGTTCTTTCCGGCATGATGACCTATGCTCTACGAGTCTTATTCAATTTTGGTACGTATTCTTCTTCGATTTTCTAACATGTGCTTAGTGCATTGTCTGCATGATTGGAAATCCCAGATTCATGTTGATGCTAAGCCGTTTCTTCTCTATTGCCCCGTAATCGACTACGCAGCTCCTTTTATCTCTCTAGCTCACTTTCTTCTCAAACCCCCAAAAATCAGGAACCCACCCTTCTGCTAGCTATGCAATTTTAATATTAAGTTTTTCCTTTTCAAATTGAGAGTTTAATTCAAGATATTGGCAATTTGTGAAATGGTTTTTAGTACTTTGGTTCGTAATGTAGAATCTTTCTGAAAAAGTAAATTCAGAGGTATATTAGATGATTGCACAAAACCATTGACAAAACAAATTATTAAGTAAACATAAATTCATTATAGTTATCAACTAATAGTTTACTGGAGGCTTTTGCATGCTGAAATCCATTACCGGGTAAATTTTTGAGTCATTACCCCTTGTTCAATTTTTGGATTTAGGCTGGTGTTCAACGGCAAAACAAAGCAAAGGTTAGGTAAGTTTGCAGAGGAGCATAATTTAGCTCGCTTCCAGATACAAAATTTTAAGATAAGTTTCTTAAGAGAGCACCTCCATGCATTTGATTTCAAGCATAAAAACTTCACTTCAGGAGCCTTGCTAACTCAACCTATTAGTTTCTATTGCCAAACACACACCATCATACAACAGACCAATAAGCCAAGCATTTATGTATTTATTTATTTATTATTATTTCTTGGGAAAGAACCTGTAATCTAAGAGTGTTCGATTCTTATTATAAGGGAGAAATTATAATGAGGTAGTATGTGGGGTCGAGATTTAATGAATGTTTGAAATAGGCAGTTGTGATTGTGTGGTTGTCAACTTGGTGGTAGGTGCAATTATAAGAAGTGGCTTTTGATTCATGGACGTTATGCATGATATATTTGTATTTTGAGTGAGGTCAAATTAAATGACAATTTTAAAATATACTCCCACTGCTAGGGAATTGATGAGTATAAGTTAGGAAGTCTACAGTATTCCATGTAATATTGGTTAAAGAGGTCACAGAAGGAGAGAAGAGCATGATCGCTCTTTTTCTTTCTAAAATGCCATGCAGAACCTTTCTTTGGTAATATATGGATCTGCAGCTTAAGAATGATTGTTGCTGCATTTGGGGGAAAAGATTTTTTATTTAGTTGTTGAATTAAACATTTTGCCATGCTACGATAACTCAAGAAACTGCATGTTTGCAAATTTCAATACATGCTTGATTTTCATGGTTTCTGAAGTGAATGAATAGAAGTGTCAAATTGAAAATTTTATTGAAAACACTATTGAAGAATATTCTCAACTATTGTTTTTCATGCACATTGATTTATCCTATGCATAGTGAAGCTACTTTACCTATACATCAAATTCCCTCCTTCTCCATTCAGTTTCACTTTCTCCCACCCGTTCCTTTTCACGGTCACAATTAGGCGTTGGTGGCTGTTCAATTAGGCCTTTTCACCAGTTCTTCCGCGTTTTGTTTTCTTCCACCTACTGAGTATAGTCTTCTTCTTCTCCCGGTGACCTGGAAATAGGTTTGGGGCTGTAACAACCACCAATGATAGATGTCATTACTCCTTAGGTATATGATTTCATTGTTTTTCTTTTGCAAATATTTTGGGATTTGGGTTAGTTTTGGTATATGGTTTTGGTTTTGGGCTTGCAGCCAATGGCTTCCACAATAAACACATTAGCAGATGCCCTATACAAGGTATTTTGTCTTGCATGAGACCAAGCAAGCAGGGAATGCGAGAAGTTGTCTCAGTTGTTTCAAGATTATCATGCTTGCTAAAAATGGGTATAAATTTGTAAACACTTTCTTTGTCATGTTCTTTTGGGACTTACTTTCTTAACAGGCAAGGAATTTACATAATCTAATGGCTTTTGGAAGATCATGTTTCAGAAATGCCGGGACGGAGATGCTAGAATGAGCTAGATGGAGGTATCGAAAATTAAGAAGGCAACAGTTGTACCTCTCGGGACTCTGATTGGTCACGAGTTGAGGAATGAGAAGGTGACTAGGCCCACCATCAAGTAAAGTATAGGTAGGCTACTTTTGCTAAGAACGGTGGACTTATCTTTATCAATCTGATTGCCAAAGGGCTCCACAAAATCTGTTGATGTCATTTTCAGTTTTTGCCGTGAGTTTAAGTCTAATGAGTGTTGCTTGATTGAGTTTTGTGAGTTAGAATGAAATTAATAAAATGGAGAGTTATAGAGTCTGGTGCAAAATTTAGTATTATAGGTTCGAGAGCGTTGATGAGATATATAAGATTTGCACTCATTTTTGTACTAAACTAAAATCAATTATTGAAGTTGTCTTCAATTCTTTGCTAATGTTATTTATTCCGTTCCAGTGGTTACTGATACTGTCTTCAATCGGTGGTTGCTTCCCGTGCATCGCACGGGTTGATATATATTAGTTTTATCATTATTTTTGAATCTCTCTCAATCTCTATCCTCTTTTTCACTTTTCCCACTTTTTCCCCTACTCCTCTTTCTATTCCTATTTAAATAATCCTCCTCTATCTCTCTCCACCACATCACCTCAGTACCACACCTAGGTCAATACTGAACGGTCATGGGAAGTGAAGTCGGCTAAAAGGATTCACCAAGGTAATCTACTGGCCTCAGGATGACTCAATTAATCCCTCTGGCATTGAGAATGAATATTGAGGATTGAAGATTAATTCCATAAATGGACTCCAAGATCTCAATTCCCCAACACAGTGAAGTTCCATAAAACATAAAACTTCAGCCTTCAGAACAGTATTTAAAGACACCCACCCAAATCATTTATCTAGTTTTGAATTTCATGGTGCCCCACTGTGATACAAATAAAATCCTAAATAGTAGGCTTCCGTTGGTTTTCTGAAAAGAGTTAAGCTCTAAATGAGATATATGTCATTAAATAACCAAATAATACCTTCATTACAAACTAAGCAGAGTCAGTGAAAGGGAAATGAGGAATTCGCTATATTAATAAAATCAAAGTAGATATGCACATCAAATCCTTGCCGCACATTGGAGTTCCCCTGACATTTCATAAATACAGATAATGAAATAGAGAAAATTGTTCACCTTTGATTGAAGTTATAGGAAAACACTACTCACCTTAAGAAATATTACTTTATTCATAACCTTTTTTCTCTTTTCCTTTTGCAATACATTGACTCGAGAACATGGTTAGGACCACATAACTAGTTTTCTTTCTTACATTTTATCAGGCTTTCCACATCTTGCACCCTTCCCTTTCTTTTGATTTAAAAAGTAATGCTGATTTGTGTGCCTTGCTTGATGTCAAAAGTCAAAACAGGAGGCCAGGACTGGGGTCTGTCTTAGTCATTATGTACTGCCTAAGCATTGACCGCTTCACAGAAATAATTCTACTAAGCTCACATTTACCACTGGACACTACCAGGTAAAAGAGTCTATAATAAAAGAAAAAGGAAAATCTAACCGCGTCCTCTTCGGATATTACGCGCTCTTTCTCTGTTCCTGCAGCAACCACCCCTCCATCACCAACTGTTGAGTTGCTCTCTTTGTCATGGCTGTTCTTGTTTTTCTTCATCTTAAATTTATAAGTTGGTAAAGCATCAATTGATTCTTGAGTAGCTCCTCTATTTTGAGACAAGTCCTCTCTGAAGCCAATGACTGAAATTATACAAGGGAGGCAGCAGCAGATTGTCGCACAGAGAATGAAAGGCATCGCATATCCGATGCAGCTAAAGGTAAGAAATACTATACACAACCTGTAAATATAGATAGTGAAATGATTTGAACATCACAAATAATAGAATTCATGAATTCTAGAAAACTGTGTGATGCCGCCGCTATCAATAAATTACCTGTACAAATTGGGAGCATCAGTGAACGATGAGTGCCCTCCAAAAATCCACACATTGCCAACCACAAACCAAACTGCAAAGAAGCAATCCAGCGCCATCTTGAAGTACTCAACGAATGCCTTAAGCCTGCAAGATAATCAGAGAGTATTTAGCTCAATTTTACATTCAATTCAATGTATGGGAAGACAAGCTCCACCCCTGCCAAACCTTACGAAAAGCGTAACACATATGAACAGTGCAGAATACACGAAGAAGACCTGATTAACATGATCAGAGCAAAGTGATGCAAAATTAAATATAAATGGGCCATTGGCCTCATAAAACTCACATCACCAAGAACAATCATACATGTTACTTGTTTAATGTGAAAATGAACAAGTCAATCCAACCTTTGGCAACTCTCCTTCAGGGAACACAGCAAGTAAAGTAACTGATAAAATCCTGATTGAAGGATAATATTATGCTTAACCATATTATTGTGTGACCATCAATTCTCTCCTAATTTTGAGCCTTATCAACCCCAATACTTGCAACAGAGCCTCCGCCATTTTCCCTAGTGAGTTTTATGAATTTTCATGCTCAATCCACTATATCAAAACCCATACGATAAAAATTTGCTGCAGCTGTTTCTTGACTTCACCAAACACAAATAAACTCATTCTCTTGAATGTGTTTGTTAGAAAGAAAAATATTCGGTAAACTAGTTGCACCTGACTGTCAGTACACCATGAGCCTAGAAAAAAATTGATATCTAATACAGTTGCGGTAAATCTTATAAAGCAACAAGGAATAGTTAAAACCACAGTGAAACTGATTCTTTCAAACAGAATTAAAGATCAGTGACCAGATGTAGCAGAAAAAGTAACCATATTTGTATACAGTATTTGAGTGCACATAATTTTATGCAAACATAAAAGGAAAGACGAAGGGGCGTAGAGAGACCAGAATAAAATAAAGCCTGTCAGATTTGAACAATGCCTCCCCACTCAAGTCTTTAAAAATAAAAGGAAAAGGAAACATGTTTATTGCACAACCAGAGGTGGTGAAAGAACTAGAGTACAATGATCTCAGAAAAAAATGTGAACTAGATGCGCAACATCAGTCACGTCTAAAAGAAGAAACAATTCACTGCTTAGTTAAGATGCTAAATGCTGGCAAAGGGCATTCTATTGTCAAAATTCTTTATTTTTCCAGGTTAAAAAAGGCAATGATAAGTAAATAGTAAATAGAACAGTCATAGCTGCAACATTTGGACTTCAATATCACTGAGGTAACAACCTTGTAATTCTCTAAAATAGACAAATGAATCAAAACATGTTCAAACAGAAGAAATGTTGTCTGCTTGACAATATAGTGAATACCTCGAATTTGGCACTGCTAAACCATGAGTGCCTCTGGACCCCGTACCAGTTGGCCGATCATCCACCTCCAAAACTCTTGTATTTGAAGGAACTGCAGAATCATTGTCGGGGAAAGAATCCCCATGGTCCTGGGATGAGTCGTGTTCAGAAGCCTGGTTTCGATACCGAAAACGCCAATAGAGAAGAGGAAGGCTCGCCACACAACCTGAAGCATAACCAATGAGCCATGCTTTTAATGGAGCACGTGGATGCTCATGCCCTGACAAAGACAAGACAACAATGGCTGCAACGATTTGGCTTGCTGTCAATCCAAGCTCAACAGATATCCATAACCCAGAATTTAATGGACTCCTCTGGCGGCCACGGCTATTTCCTCTCCGGATGAGTGATGAGTTCCTTGAGTTTGATCCACGTCTAGAAAGAGGTGGAGGTTGATAAGCAGAAACCCTTGCACTAGTAGACAACTGATCTTCACTATGTTGATGGTCTAAGCTAGTAGACAGGTGCTCATGAAACAAGCCAGATGAGGAAGCATTATTGCTATTTGATACGTCAATAACATGCTCATTATCATTAGAATTATCCCCTCGCTCCATTAACAAAAATGCTCTGTCACTTTCACTCTTATCATAAAGTCCAGGTATGGGAAAAGCCATCAAATACCGTTAACAAGAAACTAAGCATAGAAAACATGGGCAGACAAGAAAGTTAAAAAAAATTCAACTATCCTTTCCTATTGGATACCAAAATTAAAGGCCTAATTTTCTGCAGACATCCAAATCTTTATTTCAGCCGCCGAATGCTTCAACCGACACTATCCCCTCGGTCTGTTAGCGTCACAGAGGGAAAGATGTTAGAATCTCCATTATTTTATATCACCAAAAAGTTCAAATCAATCAATCAATAAAAAATAATAATAATTAAACAAAACATTGTTACATTACACATAAAAATGCCCCTGTTTGCCGGTGTGTCTCAATCATTATCCTCGAATTTCATCAAAACACATCAATTCAAACCAAATGCAACATGTTTTTTCTAAGCTAAATGCACAGAGAAAATTCAAGATTCAAATTCGCAAGTAGAGAAACCAGCTCCTTAATCTGAATCGCAAATCCTCAAACGAATAAGAAGGAAAGAAAAATATTCCCAAAAAAAAAAAAATCCAAATATGAGCTACGCATTAAAAATCAGAAACAGTTAATGAAGCCCAGAAATGACTGGAAAAGGAACCCATTAACACCAACTTTAAGAAATTTAACGCATCAAATTATCAAAATATAATCGAGTGTCCGTATACAATATATTAAAACAATTAATGTCAAAACTATACGCAATAAATTAAATACTAACCAGTGAGGGGGCAATCGGATGAAGCACTGATGAGCGAATGAATCAATTAAAATTGTCCGTGAAGGAAAACTCGAAATTGTTTTTATTCACGCTAATTCAATACATAAAATTTGCATTTGAGGTCCTGATCCGTTCAGAAAGTGCAGCCCGCCCCCTAACGTTTGAACGATTTGCGTCCGAATCCCCGCTAGTTAGACCATGAGCCTAATTTTGAGCATCCTTGGTAGTGGTAAAATTTTTCTCATCATTTTCGGGTTCTTGAAAATAAAAATTAAAGAAAAAATTAAAATTAGTTAAATAGTCGAATATAAGTTCAGAATAATGCTATTTATCTAGACTGGGTCTCCCATCTAGTTGTCATTTTCTTATTAGTTAAATAAATCAATACTCTCATGTATTTATATATCTCTGCTAATTCCCTAATGTAGTAATACTAAATTCTCATGTATTTATATATCTTTGCTAATTCCCTAATGTAGTAATACTAGACTGAAAACTAGATAAATAGCATTACTTCTTAAGTTAATGGATTTTCTTAAGGGGAAAAAGAACAAAATAGAAAAGAAAAGAAAGAGAAATAACGTAAGTGTGTTTCGAATTGTGTTGTAATAGCTGGATAATCATGTATTCATGTAAGAGACACGAGTTCAAATCTTATTCATCTTTCATCTCCCATCTCTCCTCTTTTATATCAAGAAAAGAAGGGGAAAAAGAAAAAGAACTATCCAAAATGTCCTACATATTAAACAAAAAAATTAATATAATGACAACATGGTTTTGTTAAAACGGCTTTTGGTGTATTTGTACCAGTGTGTGCGTGCATTGTGTTCCTGTAACTAGGAGTGGGCAGGCGGTCGGACGGTTCGATTTTGCTGGAAAACCGCCGCCGAACCAATGCTACCAGTTTTAGAAAATCAGAAACCGAAACCGACAACCAGCATCCTTATCGTCGACACCGACCGAACCAGTGTTGTGACGCTCGGTTTCGGCTTAATCGACGGTTTGGCTGTCTGCATCTCCTTACTTTTTCTTTTCAATGGAATCGGAATCCAGACATCAATTCAGCCACAAGAAACAAATTTGCACAGCCATTTATATGAGAACAAGAAGGAATTTTCAAAAAAAAATGGTAGAAGAAGAAGGAAGACAACCGGATGAGAAACCTAGATGATGGATCCGACAATAATTCTTCTAGCAATTGGAATTTGAAGGTGTACGCACGTTGACATATATGACATTTGCAGTTCATCATCTTCTTCGATAACTCTTACAGTGCCAGCGCACCACACCGCACCGCACTTCTGTGTCTTCGAAAATTGAGGCCTGACTCTAAGAACTGGGGTTGGAAATTGGGCGGCTGTTGTCTTTTTACGTTGGACTGGGCCGGATCTCAATTTTAGGCATTAGAAGCCCAAGAAGATTGGTTGTGGATTTCCGGTTCAAGCTTGGTTTGTTCACTCGGTTTGGTTTTTACGGTTCGACGTGGGTCAGTTCAATAGCGGTCGGTTTAACACGGTTTTCATGGTTCAAAGGCCACTAAATCGCCAACCAAACCAATTCTCTTCAAATCTCTCACAAGCCGACCGAACCGTAAAGAAAAACAGCGAAAACCGGCTAAATCGGTCCGGTTCGGTCGGGTCCATCAATTTTGGCAGTTTTTTGGTCCAATTTGCCCACTTCTACTTGTAACAAAATTAACCAAAAAATTAAAAGGTTTTAGCTCCAACTTTCATTTTTTCTATTTCTTTTTTTTCCTCCTTTTTTGGGATGGAATTGAGGGTTGTCCAATCATGGTATATTGGAAAAAAATTAAGCAACAGACTCATATACGGATCCTTTTTTTTTTTTTTAAAGAAAAGAATAAAATAATTTTTTTTATATTCATTTATTTATAAATACACATCATTGTTTTTTAATTTTACACCTAAATCTGTAGTTTTTCACCTAGCAAGACAGAAGAAGTTATTACATTGGACAATTGTCTCAACCTATTATTTGAGTAATGAGTTAGTGGCCAACCTTCAAAATGCGGATGGTTGATCCTCTATCATTAGTTGTCTTATAATTTATTCTCAACGATAAAATTATTTCAATATCTCTATTCATCACTTATAAAGAATGTTGGAGAGCAAATCTTAGTTTTGTAGAGTTGAACATGGGTAGGAATGTGACTAATTAAAATTATTAGAAAATATTTTACTTAAATAATTTGATAATCAAATTTTTTAATAGAAAAATTAAGCATTTGTATGATCCATCTCCAAAACTAAATTGTTCTTTCTTCGTTGATTTTTTTTTCAAAGGTGTTGAGTCTCAAATTTTTTTCTTTTTTAAAAGAGACGTTGAATCTCAATTATTAATAACCTAAATGTTACTAGTTAATTTTTTTATTTGTTATATTTGCCATTGAGTCAAGTTCACTGTCGAAATATAACTTCTTAGAGTTGTGATTTAGCTTCTACTTAAAAGTCAACTTCATTTATCGACTAATTTAAATTTCAAATTTTAAACGTATGACAACACAATTTAAGTCATATATTTGATATGATGTACCTTTAACATCATTTTAATTATTAATTTCATGTGGTATAATTATGTGATGACACTTCGACAAAATTTAAATTTTAAATCCATTTATATACCAACTAAATTATTTATGTTATAGAGGACGTTGCATGACAAACTTATAAGCGTTTGAAAAAAATACTTACATGTTTGGCTATCGGGCACCATTTAGTCCTAACATTTTAAGTTGTTGCAATTTTCGTCCTTGCTCTTTAAAGTTTGTATTTTTATCCTCAAATCTCATATTCTCGACACAATTTCACCTTTTTGCAGCATGTTAAAAAGTTGATGAACAAATCTTGTCTAATTTATTGGTTGTGGGAGTTATATTATTAGTCGAACAAATAATGGGGACCAAATGAGTACCTTCCTCAAACCGAATTTATGTAGAGCTTTGACTACAACTGTTATTATTATGGATATATATATATAGGGGACAATTATTCGTCGACTTATAGTTCTTGACTTATTTAGTAATTTTATGTTTTTTTTTATTCCGAAATTATTGAATGTAGATCCCCAGCTTAATAAATTTGACATTAATCCATTGTACTAAAAACCGTACACATTTTGATAAGTTAGTTATATTGGTGAGTGGTGGTTTATATAATAAATCTCTATATACTTGTAAATATCGTGTTTTGAGTATTATTACAAGCGACTATAGGGGAAATCGAATCATTGACCAATTATGTGGGAATCAACTTGGATGCCCTTAAACTATGAGTCTTGGCACTCGTAAACATCATTTTGAGTACAATGCAATTAGAAGAATTAAAACTGTTGATTTTCCAATTTATTAGCTAAGTGAAAAAAACTAGTTTTTAATTTTGTTGTTGTTACGGGGTTTACAAAATTTCGGCTTAGTTAATAGGTGTTTAATGTGTGTTTAATTATGTGATATTGTGTTTAAAAGTCTATATTTATGTTTAGTTTGACTAAGCCTGTTTGATTCAATTTATGGTAGTTGATTTATAAAGAGAAATTATAAAGAGGTGAAATGAGTGATCTAGATTTAATAGAAGTTTGAAATTTGTGGTTATAAATGAGTAATTGTCAAATCAGTAGTCAAATCAGTGGTTGGTGAGATTATAATGTGTTTTGATAAAGATGATCAAACAAGGGCTAATTGTATGTTAGAATCCAAAAAGGTACGAAATTGTACAAATTGGGTCGAGTTCGGATCAATTTAGCACAAGTTATAAAGTTTGGTGATAGAACTGGACGATGCAAAAAGTTTGGGCATCCGAGGAGCATCACGCAATAAGCATGCAGCCACAAGGGATGGGCACGTGGCCACATGTGATTAAATTTGGGCAAGAAGTAATGGCGCGGCCGCATGGCTAATCTATACAGTCTGGTACGACCGGTTTCATAAGGGGCCTAAACGCGCAGGGTGTATGCAATTGAGCTGTGCAGCCACTGCAGGTCGCGTGGGAAAAGAGCAAGAAATTGGCTAGGGCTGGAGAATGTCTATGCTGCCGCATAGATCTCTCAAGCGGCTGTATAGTCAGTTTTGCGCGATAATTTTATTATTCCTGTTTTAAGTATAATTCTTTTTACGGTAATTTTTGGTGCACGAGTTTTCTTATTTCTTTCTTCTTTTTGTTGAGAGTTTTGAACCTTATATAATAAGATCATGTCTTAGAATTAGACACGTAATTTTTTACGTCATAACGAAGTCAAATTTAGAAGAAGAATTTTCTGACGTGAGCATACAATGCTAATCTCTTTTCTTCCAATTTAAGGAGATGTTGTTGTCACAATTCTTGTTCTTTAATTAATCAATTTCAGTAACGTTGAATCCTACTATTTCGTAAAATTGCTTGTGTTATTCTGTTTTCTATACTTACGATTATTGATTTTTTGATCTAGTTTAGACTTACTACTTTAAGCAATCGATTTTCTATTGCAAGAATTATGGTTTCAATCCGTAATTGTTGTTTCTCTTAAAATCTCAAGTAGCGACTAATAATTGTTAATCGTTAGAGATAACGCAACTTAAATTAAATAAATCGAGTTTGTGAATTTATTATTTAGATTAACTTATTTTTCTAGCTCTTTATTCGATCGCTGTTCTAAATCTCGAGAGCTTTTTATAGGTTGTTCAAACAGTTAGGTCTAATTAAAAACCTTGTTTTAATTAGATACACTTAAGGTAAGATCTGAGTAACAGAACTTATTGTTATCTAGAATTTATAATTTTGTAAGAAAGTAGGAACAACGTTACAATTGATCACTATCTTTTTATGCGAAGACACAACTGAATCGAGAACTTGAATTAATCTTCATATATTATTTTCTCCTAACTTGTCTTTGTGAATATATGTTAATTGCTTTTATTCTTTTATTTTTATTAATTTTACATCAATCATTCAAAAACCCCCTTCTTACTAGTTGCTAGAAAACACTTAGATATATCTAGTGTTCTTTGTAGGTTCGACATTTACTTTCAACTTCTACAAATTCTTTTAAATCTATTGAAGTAAGGAATTTATATTTTAGTGCATTCAACACGATGCCATTAGTCCAAATTTTAAATTTTATTTCATGGGGAGTTACTTGTTTTCAATGATAGAAGTGTTGTTTGTATATATAAAGTGTACAAAATTTATATACACATTCATAAATTTATACACGCCCTTAAAAGTTATTCTTTTAAGGAAGATGAGGTCATCAATATATTTAAATAAGGGTTAGTTTCACATACGGTCCCAACCTTTAAACTTTCCGTCAGCTTTGTCCATAACCTTTTTCTCAATATCATAGGTCTCTCAACATTTCGTAAATTCACTAATAAATGTTCTTATAACATTTTTGCCTATTCTTTTTAAATAAAAGTAAAAAAAAATTCTAAAAAATAAAAAGGAAAATAATGTTCTCTACCTACATAGCTAGTTACACATCTACTCATATCCCTAATTCCGATCTCTGGAAATGATAAATACACACAACGTTTTTCTTTTTTTTTTGGGGGAATTCTCCTTTTTCATGTCATTTGTGACAGTATTAGGAGGAGCAAGCAGCAGATTGTGGGTTGTCTTTTTGACGGTCGAAAATGACTATTGAAATTTGTCATTTACGGCCGAGTTTAATGAGAAAAGTGAGGAGAATTGTGATTCAAAAGATTGTCAAGTTCATGGATGAGTTTTCTTTACCTCAACGTGACCTAGTTAATAGAAGTGCAAATAATGTTGCCCATTTTATAGCAAAGCTCGGTTTTCATAGTTTTTTCTCTGGTTTATAGAGAGAAGCCCCTCCTAGTTTTGTAATGAAACTCATTCTTGATGAAATGAATTAAACTGACGATTTCTTTTCCCAAAAAAATAATAATAATAATAATAATAATAATAATAAGGAAAGTAATAAGGGTTATTAAAGAAAGAGGTAAATAGCGTCTTTAAAAAATGAAAAAAAAAAGAAAGAATTCAAAGGCCTCTATTTGAGCAGGGTTTTTTTTTTTTTTTGAGTAATGCTATTTATCTAAACAGGTCTCCAGTTTAGTTGGCAAAACTACATTGGAGAATTGATAGAGATGCATAAATATATGAGAGCATTGATTTTATTTAATACGTCAATAAGAAAATGACAACTATACCGGGTCTAGATAAATAGCATTATTATTTTTTTTTGTTGATACAGGAGGCGCATGGGAGGGGAGATAAATTATGATAGAGGTAGATATAGTTTGAATTCGGGACCTCTCGCCTGAAATATGAGTATCTAACCACTTCACCAATTATTTGAACCACTTTGAACAGGAAACGTTGTGCTGCATCGAAGAGGTCATTGAACTAACATCAAGTCACCCAAATTTCTTCACACATTTCCGTCAAGAATGGATTTAAATTTAAAATCTTGCCATGTGAAGGACATGTATTCATGTTGATATACTAGACTGTACAGTCTACAAAGAGTTGATACTATACATATTATATTTTATACTCGTGCTATACACGGACAATTCGCTTAAACACAAATTCAAAAAATCATATACATTTTTGTTGTGCAACGTGTTTATTTAATTCTCATTATTCTTATATATTATAATTTCACTTAATACTGATTTAATCAATAATTTGACAATTACTTAATTATTATTACACATTTCAAATTTCAATTAAATTTTCACAACTCATTATAACTTTATTGTCATAATAAGAATCAAACGAGTTATATTGAGAAATATACTTCAAATCTCTACACGGTCTAACTTTGCCACTGTGTAATAATAATACAGAAAAGCCTAAAAGTCACCTCTTTCAACTG